>JAVTVY010042608.1:0-183202 GCA_036873755.1 Hanleya hanleyi
GACAGTTTGCAGCGACACTTTGACAAGGTATATTCTGGCGGACGACAGATTGCAGCGATACTTTGAAACTGTTCATCATGAATGTATGATGGGCCCCCCCAACAATACAAAATGATATATTCTGCCGGACGACAGATTGCTGCGGCAGTTTGGAACTATTTTTCCTGAGCGACAGTTTGCAGTGACGCTTTGACAAGGCATATTTTGCTGGATGACAGATTGCTGCGACAGTTTGAAATAGTTTTCCTGCACGACAGATTGCTGCGACAGTTTGAACCTCTTTTTCTTTGGCGACAGTTTGCAGCGACACTTTGACAAGGTATATTCTGCCGGACGACACATTGCTGCGACACTTTGAAACTTTTACCCATCCTACATATTCCAACACTGAGTCGATATTTTGCTACTCTTTCTTGTAATCATATGAGGGGCCATCGGTGGCCGAGTAAGTAACGCCGGAATCGCCCTACAGCAATTTAACACTGAAAAGTACAGATTTCAGGAACATTTCGCGGAACCTACAATGTACCTCTGAACTCTCAATGTACAAACTGACAAATTATCAAATCAATAACCTACACATCATCAGATTTATTGCTGCATAATCCAACGAACAGTTCATTCAGTGACAAACATATTCTCAACTTGTAAGTGATATGGTCATCCCTTTAATAATCCAATCACAGGAAGTCGAATGTAAATCACTCTGTCCCTGACATCATCATCATGTACATGTATGTGCTGAAAACAATAGTGACAAGACATTAATTTCATAAATGTATCAATAGCTGTTTTATAAATGCTTCATCAAATCATCTTCTATATATATGAATAAAACATGTTTGCCACAACTACCAGGCACTGTTAGGGAGGAATGTACGTGAAGTCGAGTGCGAAAGCGGAGCTAGGGAGAAATGTACATGAAGTCAACTGTCAAAGCGCTGTTAGGGAGGAATGTACGTGAAGTCGAGTGTATGTTTAGTTGAATGTCAAAGCGGTGTTTAGGGAGGAATGTACATGGTGTCGAGTGTCAAAGCGGTGTTAGGGAGGATTGTACGTAAAGTCGAGTGTCAACCAGTGTACGGGGGGGGGGTGGTGGATTTGGCTTAATGTCAAACTCATGTTTGTTTCACTCATATGGTGAGTCAGTTTGGTTGGTGGAGGAAGCCGGAGAATCCGGTTTGGGAGCAATGTATGTGAAGTCGACTGTCAAAGCGGTGTTAGGGAGGAATGTACATGAATTCGAGTGTCAAAGCGGTGTTAGGGAGGAATGTATGTCAGGTCGAGTGTCAAAGCGGGATTAGGACTTAGGGTTAGGTATGCTTCATAACTATCAGGTTTAGGGTCATTTCAGCTATAGAAGTCAGGTAATTTCTTCACCAAAGCGTAACTAGGGTAATGTCGAAGCTGGGTGTTCGGCATTAGTGTGCTTGAAGTTGAGTTTCAAAGCACTGTTAGGAAGGAATATATGTCAAAGCGGTGTTAGGGAAAAATGTACGTGGAGTCGAATGTCAAAGCGGTGCTAGGGAGGAATGTACGTGAAGTCCAGTGTGAAAGCGGAGTTAGGGAGAAATGTACATGAAGTCGACTGTCAAAGCGCTCTTAGGGAGGAATGTACGTGAAGTCGAGTGTATGTTTAGTTGAATGTCAAAGCGGTGTTAGGGAGGAATGTACATGGAGTCGAGTGTCAAAGTGGTGTTAGGGAGGATTGTACGTGAAGTCGAGTGTCAACCAGTGTTAGGGAGGAATGTATGTGAAGTCGAGTGTCAAAGTGGTGTTAGGGAGGAATGTATATGTAGCCCGGGGGACGGTAGACAGTAGATGTCCATAGATAAGACGGAACACAGTCTTCAAATGGAACAGGAACAATGTTTAATAACGTATGTACACAGTGTTCATATATCAGGGGATTCCATACAGTGTTCACTAATATTGTATTGACTGTATCCGCACTCTCTCCCAGGGTTGTTCGGCTTCTGTCAAGGTGTGCATGTACTGCAATGGAGAGCAAAATTGTTAAAGTTTGCGGACCCTTCAACAAGGCCGCCTTCACAACCAACAATGTGCGCATGGTCTCCAGGGACATAACTCTATTAATTATACATTAATAAATTCTACAAAGTTATGTGTCATACTTTACTGAGTTGTTGTTACAAATTCATATTGGCCCCGCTGGGCTTCCATAGTTATGTCATTCGGAGAATAATATTTCTGTTAACTCAAAAGGTCTAACAATTCAACATATTCACAAAATACCTCATCAACATTTACCAAATATTCAACATGACAGAATCATAACATAGGTGGCCCTAACAGGCTTCCATAGATTCGTCTATCATTACTTGTTACCATGGCGACAACAAACGAGCTTATCAAACGTGTTTAGATCAAAAGAAACACTCAGCAGAACTTGGCGATATCATCTGAGTTACGCCTTATATCTATCCAAGTCATACAATCTATAAATTTACAGTAAACACGTGTTGCATCACTCAATCAGACTAATTGCGCAACTATCGAAATATGGGTCCTCGCTAAGGGTTATCGACTTTAGGGATTTTTGACACAATGTCTTGACATCAAAAAGGAGTGATCTGACACGAACTGTAGCAAGATAGTATCCTAACAATCTTAGAGAAAATATGGCAAAACAATAAGGTTCACTAACCTGCAATGGAGAGCAACATTGGTAAAGTTTGCGGACCCTTCAACAAGGCCGCCTTCACAACCAACAATGTGCGCGTGGTCTCAAGGGACATAACTCTATTAGACCACGGACTGTGTACGTTATTACCGTAAACATCTCACATTCAGAATCAACTTTAGCTCTCGTCAAAACTTACGATAAGACAAATACATTTAAGGAATACAATTTAAAAAAATATCAATAGGGGGTAAGTACGACATACAGTAGATATTCTGATCAGGCCACATAACGTTACCATTGTCAGTAAACTTGTTACATTCTGGCTATATCGTATGCAGTGTTTTATTACAGTATCAATACTATAATATCTTCGCCCCGTATTCCATGGCCACGTGGAACTTGTTACGCTATCTCGAGTTGGGCGTATATGTAGAAATTAGATGAACAAGGACAGTCTTGATGAACCACATTTATTCGGTGCCATGTTGTGACGTCATACAATACATATCAGTGGGGCTCTACACGGTGATTCCCGTAAGTCGAGAACATATCCAAACATCTTTCCCTTTTTAGAGAAGAATAGAGTTCACTTAATGTCAATAATTCTGTTATGAACTGAGAATGTAAATTAACTGAATAAAGTCTCCATTATATCAGAGAACAGTCTTTGTGTTCTTATATCGCAAGGTGTCTATTAGTTAATGGAAACCATTATAATAAATTACGGAAGAGTGTTCATTTTCCGAGAATGTCCTTAGTGCATAATCCAACATTTATATCAGAACAATTAAAGCAATCAATTAAACTTCAACGAACGTCTACTATTTCACGAACTGTCCAATCAGCATTCACTGTGCATCAGAATTATACGATTTGCATGCATTATCAGAATTTGGTCAAATGATCATATGCAACAGTCAACTTGGTGTCTTCAGGACACGCCCACTTTTCGTAACCTTGTGGGTTGGGGTAATCGTTGGTATAGAAGTTGGTTCACATGGGATCGATGACTTCGCGAGCGCCATGGTTACCACGCGGCCTATACACACTCGTTTGCGCTGATTTTGCCCGGAGTGGTGATTTGTTTGCAGTTGTACGCATATCATTAGTCGTGAAGTGGGTGGCTCAGCTGTTGGTCTCAGCTGGCTGTGGTTACGTCTCAGAGTTTTGCCATCCATCTCTAGCTCATATGATCGGATATTGACTTGTTCATTTACTGTCGCCTTGGGCCACTCTTTTACATGTGGTCGCATTGGTTGAACTCGGACTTGTTCACCAACCTTCAGGGGTCTCAGTTTTTTCGCGGAGCTATTGTAGTATTTCGCTTGGCGCAGTAGTTTCTTTCGCTTGTTGACCATGATGTTCTCTGGTACCGTTGAAAGTAGAAATGGCTTGCAGGTGGGTAGACGCGTCTTCGTTCTCCTGTTGAAGAGACGTTGAGATGGTGAACTATTGGTACCTTCGGTCGGTATGTTGCGATAGTCTAATAAGGCCAAATAAGGGTCGGTGTTGGCTTTAATTGCCTTTCGGATTATGGATTTTGCGACTTTTACCGCAGATTCAACTTTCCTGTTTGATTTTGGATAGCCTGGAGAATTAGTGACATGTTGGAACTCGTATTTCGCGGCGAAATCTGCAGTCCCCTGAATTGAATGGTGGACCATTGTCAGACACCACGACGTCCGGAATTCCGTGTCGTGCCACATGGGCTTTGAGTTTGGGGATTACCTCATTTCCTGTTTTGTCCGTTATTCGATCTAACTCGAAAAAGTCACTGAAGTAATCCACCGTTACCAGATAGTCCTTCTCGCCATAGGAAAATAAATCTGTTCCCAGTTTAGATCAAGATCGGCCTGGAGCTGATTTCGGTATTCATGTTTGCCCAGTATGAGGTGTCTCTTGCTCTGCGACGGCACGATTCGATACCACAGTGCGAGCTGTGAATGATCTTCAGCACATCTGGACGGAGACTCTTCGGTATTATGCATCGCGACCCACGGAATATGATTCCATCCTGTACCGAAAGTTCATCACGCACATAAAAGTATGGCGATGCTAGAGTTGGAACTTCCGATTTGTTGTTTGGCCAGCCTGTCTGTATTACATCTATGACGGCATGTAGACTTTCATCTAGTTGAGTTTCCTTTTGGATCTCGGTGAGTTTCGCGTCCGTTATTGGCAGATAATCAGCCATGTTGATTTGTTGGTGTTCTACTTCGGTAGCTGATAAATCATCCAAGGAGAGAACTTCATCTTTTCCGGTTTCCTGTTGTTCGGGTTTGCTCAGGTATGCACGCGACAAGTTGTCGGCGAGGTGCATTTCCTTGCCTCGTGTGTAGGTAATTTGGTAGTCATATTTCTGCAATGCTAGAAACATTCGTTGTAGACGTTTCGGAGCTGTCAGCGGCTTCTTGTGAATTGTCTCGAGAGGCTGGTGGTCGCTCTCAACTGACACTTTGCGTCCATACACATACTGGTGGAATTTGGTGAAGCCAAATAGAATGCTCAATAGTTCTTTTTATATTTGGGCGTAATTCCGCTCAGTTGATGTCAAGGCTCTGCTGCCGTGGGCCACTGGTTGCCCATCTTGCAGAAGTGTTGCTCCTAAACCCGTTTCTGAAGCATCACACTGCAGAGAGATGTCCTGCTGACTGTTGAAATACTTCAGAACAGGTGCCTCAGTTATAGCTCTCTGTACGGCATTGAAAGCTTCGTCATGTTCATGCATCCATTTCCACTCAATATCATTCTTTGTGAGCTGACAGAGTGGTTCACACATGTCGAACAGCTTCTCCAGACATTTTTATAGATAGTTTGCGACGCCAATGAATCGTTGTACCCCTTGTACATCGGTTGGTTTTGGCATCCACAGCATCGCTTCGACACTTTTCGGATCGGGCTTCAAGCCACTGGAGGTCAGCTGATGTTCGATGAATGGTAGCTCCTGTCTCTTCAGTTCGACTTTACTGGCGTTGAGACGGATGTTCTCGCGACATCGGGTCATGAAGCGCAGAAGCCTTTTATCATCGTTGGCTATTGCCTTCTTCATGGTAGCCCCTTCTCCAATGATAAGGATATCATCTGTCATCCGAAATGTCCCTGGCAGATCTTGTAGAGCTTGGTCAATGCGGTACTGAAAGATCTCAGGTGCTGGCGAGATTCCAAAAGGTAATCTGACCCATCGAAATCTTCCATAGGGAGTTCCGAAAGTTGTCAGGAAGCTGGATTCCTCCTCCAGTTCTATGTGCCAGAAACCATTCTTAAGGTCACACTGAGAAAACCTTTGCCTGGGCAATTATAAGCGTCTAGTCCGTCATCCATAATTCAGCCGTCGTCCATTAGAGAATATCCGCGTCCATAATCCAATGACCTATTCCATATTCCATATAACAGTATTAGCACCAAATTCAAAAAGACAATCATAGTATACATAAACATAGGCTTGTTTCCTGCAAGAGAGAAGCGGTCAACAGTTTTCAATGATGCCGGCAAGACATCATGATGTTCCAAAAATATCAAATCCGTATCGCTGATCAGTATTCTTAATCCATAATATTCGTTGCAAAGTCGTCATCTAAAGAATGATGTATCTCAGTCACGCTTTGATTGTGACTGTTCATATGATTACCATGAGGATCTTTAAGTACATGGGTTCATACGGCCCCTAGCCCCGGGTTAAGCGGAATTAGACACAAGTTACGAAACGTAGCGCCATAGATATTGTACGCTACGTTCGTATTTTGCTATCAGCATGCGATATGTATCGCCAAATTTGAGAAACTTTGAGTGGAGGCGTTTGGTGGAATAGCCCTGTTTTATAAGTTTCTGTAACAGTGTTTTGTGACGTTGATTAAAATCGTCACATTTAACACAGGATCTAGCAAATGCTACTAAGCGAGATATGTATACGCCATATGCAGGTCCCACTGGAATATTACTGTCCAGAAAGGGATAGTTTACGATGTCGAAATTGTAATCATCTCTTTTGTCATAAAGTCGACGAGAGAGAATGCCCACTTCATTTTTATAGAGATATAGATCTAAATATGATGTGCCTGTAGGGCTATCTGTAGTTTCCTTCAAATCCAGTGAAGGTGGATATATATCCTTCACTGCGTCATTTATATAGCGATTATCCACAGCGAGAAGATCGTCTATATAACGTTTGGTGAATGAGAAGGAACGGGCTTTGAATGGATCGGTTTTTGATAGCGCCTGCATATAGTCATATTCATAAGAGAACAGATACAGGTCAGCCAACAGGGGTGCACAATTAGTACCTGGTAGGAGATCCTCCATGACTGGTAACGGATAATGGCTTGTCCTCATGGCCTTGTTCAACGGTATCGGATCTATGCAGATCCTGAATTTACCACTGGGCTTCTTCACAATCACTAAACTCGACACCCAGTCTGTAGGTGTGTCAACTCTAGCTATGCCACCATTCTTTCCAAGTCGATCGAGTTCAGTCTTGAGTTTGTCTTTGAAGGCATGGGGGATTCGTCTCAAAGCTTGTTTGACCGGAGTGATAGAGGGGTCTATCTCAAGTTTCTGTTTGCCCTCTAGGCAACCCATTTCTCCCTCAAAGACATCTTTGAATTGAGTGAGCACATCCTTCGACGAGAGTCCTGTGGTCCGTTGTTCCGCTTGCAGTACAGCTGGGAGTGTATCAACTTCTGTTTCAGTGTTCACAGTAAGAATGTTTTCATGAAGTACTTTTAGAAATTTCCGCTGTTGACCAGATCTAGATCCCAAAAGTGGCACACGCTTCTCGGGAACAACAACACATTCGCCCCTGTACTTCTTCGAATTCTTCGGGTTGACTAGTCTGATAGTAACCTTACCCAGAGTGTTGATGTTAGAGTTATTATACATCTTCAGTTTAACATTGACTTTGTTAATCTGAGTGCCAGCTGGGAGATCGATGCTGGAGATCACATTACAAGTAGCACCTGAATCTACTTGCAATTTGGTCGGCCTGTTATTCAGAAGCAGCCTGGCGAAGAGTTTTGTAGCAAATGGACTATCTACACTGTTGATAGTCTCTTCTACTGTTTCCAATGTCATTAGATCATCCTCACTTGAAGAGTCTGTTTCATCAAATACGGCATGGACCTTGGAGTGTTTGCCACGTTCTTTCTTTTTGTTGCAGCATTGAGTAGCGAAGTGTGAGAGGCCGCCACACAGATTGCACGTTTTTCCATATGCGGGACACTTTTCGCGATCAGATTTATGTTTTCGTCCACAATATTTGCGGTTGTACTTGAGAGACTGTGTGGATTTCTGGCGTCCAGGGCCTCTAGAGTACTGCTTGCCTTTATATTTGGGCTTGCTCTTTTTCTTCTGTGCATCTCCACTCATATGGTGTACTTCTGTATCTTTACTCGACATTGCCTTCACTTGAGCTGTAGTGGAATCCGATGCACGGCACATGTCGATGCACCTTTTTAGAGTTAACCCAAGTTCTTGGAGTAACTCCTTTCGAGTATGTCATTTTGTATGCCACAGACTATCCGATCGCGGATTAGCTCACCCTGCAGTACTTGAAAATCACATGTCTGGGCAAGAGCGCGTAACTGTGTAGCATAAGTATCAATGCTTTCTCCATCCTTCTGGTTTCTATTATTGAAGATGTACCGCCGAGACAGTGGCGTTCCATCAAGGTGAGTATTGAGTCCATATTCTGTCGCGCATTTTCGTCCTCAAAGGGTAAACCGTTGTATACCTCTAAGGCATCCGAGCCGATAGCAGTTATGAATGTTGTTAAGCGATACGTGTGGTCGAAGGAATCGAAGGAATCCTAAACTTGTCGCGATTTTCCCCAGTTGCGAGTAGTATTGGCTGCCAGCTCAAGTTTGGGAAGCGGGGGGGGCAATGGAACATTGCTGCCGAAATTAGACCTGGGTGATGGAGCTTGGTTTGCCATGGTTGAGTGTTAATTACAGAAATCACGTCTAAATATCTTGAAAGTATGATATTCAAGCTAGTCCAGTTATTTTGGCACCAACCGGTAACTTTTTACCTCCGTCGATCAGACGGAAGTCTAGGAATGCAACGTGAAATCTCCCGCCAAATAATTGTCATATGGGGAACCCACGACTCATGTGATTTCCAATAGGGTTTGCCATGGTTCCCGACGAAATTTTGAGGCAATGTTTTTGGACACTATTGAAGTAATGGGGAACCCTCATTGCAATACATTTCAATGGGCCTTGCTTCTGTAGTCGGGTTCCACCTCCCATCATGCTACACGAATTACACGTAATGGGAGGCCGCTTCCAGAGGAAGATTCAACATGGTGGCTCCCCAGCTTGTAGAGATGGACGATGCGATTTTTTGCCGTTTTTCTGGTAAGTTTATTGCCGCCATTTTATGTCATTACAACACAATGATTCCTAGTATACCACTCGTCATTTCTATATATCGCAAAGTATTTGTCAGCTGATGACTTATGCCGAAGCCAACCAAATAGTCCAAGTTGTTGTTGTTGCATATCAAATGCACGGGAGGTCATGCGCGCACTGATTGGAAGACAACAGCACAATCGACGATGCCCTGGTCTTTCTGATACTTTTTTCCTTCAGTTGATGATACCCACCAGCCTGGTTTAAAAAACAACAGTTATTCTAAATTTTGCTGATAAATTATATTTCCTTTGAGGGGTATTTCTTTTGGCATTAATTCCTTGTGCATCTATCAAATATAATTTACCAGCAGTAAAGTAATGAAGCATCAAATCACAGTTTATTGTTTGTCAAACGAAACCGCATGTGTCTCTGTCCCAATTCCCATTCCAAAGGTTCATCCCCAGCAGCATACATGTCAATTAACATTTCAATACATTGAATTATTCTTGAACCTATCAAATTACCTTGCCTCAGGATAACATTCTCAGCTTTACAGTCCATTTAAAATGAACGAGTGAAAACAGTTGAATAATGGTTTGAGTTTTTAGAAGCACCAATTGATCTACCTGCTTGAGTCTGTAAACTTATTTAATACAGCTGATGAATAATATACATATACTTTTTGTTTGACAACATTGTAAACCTTTTCTTTTCATTTATCCTAACAGTTTAGTGACATCCACATTGTGTGCTGTGCCACTTGTATGCCACAACACCCCTTTGGAGTATAATGCAGTTTCAAGTCCAGCTGGTATTTATCCTACTACATGTATAATTACTTATTTATTATGGCAGGCCTAGAAGCAGAGATGATTATCTCCCCTAATCAATATGGATTTCGAGCAAATCATTCTACATTTCTTGCCGTTCTTTCTTTATACGACAAACTGGTTGCTGCAAAGGAACTAAAGCAGTTCAGCATTACTACTTTCTTGGATCTTTCCAAAGCCTTTGATACAGTAAATCACGAGATCCTCTTACATAAACTTGATTACTATGGTTTCCGGGGTGTCACAAATAACTGGTTTCGTAGCTATCTATCTTCTCGACGCCAGTGTGTATCTTACAACGGCACTATATCTTCTTTCAATCCTATCAGTACGGGTGTGCCACAAGGATCAATACTAGGATCCATACTCTTTTTAATATATATAAATGACATTACGAAGGCCACATCGGTCCTAGACATTAATCTTTTTGCTGACGATACAAGCGCTACCCTATCCGATGCCGATTGTATTAGACTTGCGGAAAATATGTCACAGGAACTTGAAAAGCTTCATGCCTGGTTTTCCTGCAACAAACTTTCATTAAACATGAAAAAAACCAAATTTATATTATTTAAACCAAATAGATCAACAAATGTAAATATCCCTAAGGTTTCAATATTTGGCACCGAAATTGAATCTGTTTCTAGCTTTAAATTCCTCGGGGTTTATTTTAACGATAGATTAAATTGGCAAACACATATTGACGAACTAACTTCAAAAATTTCGAGAAATATCGGTGTTATCAACGCAATACGGAACTGCCTCAACAGGAAAACCTTGATTATGCTGTATTATTCTTTGTTCTATTCTTACGTATCTTACTGTAATTTAATATGGGGAAACACATTCTCAACTCATCTCAACCCACTTGTGATATTACAAAAGAGAATTATCCGCGTAATAACTTCCAGTGGTAAATATGCCCATTCTAGTCCCTTAATGAAACAACTAAACATTCTCCCCCTATTTCAGTTAAATAACTTCTTAATTTTATTATTTACTCACAGATTTCTCAATAATCCCCTTTCTATCCCTATCAACTATTCAAATTATTTTACAAAACTCTCTGAAGTCCATTGTTATCCCACTCGACAAGCCAATCTCAATCTATATAGGGCGAGAGTGCACTCAAATCTATCATTTTATTGCACAAAGTCGAAAGCACCACGAATCTGGAACGCTTTACCTAACTACCTAAAATCATGTCTGTCACAATCACTATTTAAGTCTCGACTGAAATCACACCTCATCAATTAACATGTATGTGAATCAGTGTACTGAAGGATGTACTTTCTAATTATATTCAAATTGTAAATCTTGGAGTTAACTCATCTCAGGCCATCACAAGGGACACGAGACAAACCTATTTTATACAAAAAAGTTTTGTTTATCTATATGCATATATGCTGAGCCCCACTATATATATCTTATGGAACTATAATTCTCTAAACAAGGCTCCATGGTATATTCACCATGTATTGTACATTTATATATTTGTGAACGCACCCAGCGTCTCATGCTAATCTATTATTATTATTATTATTAATTATCTGGGATTTAACAAGCCCTCTGGGGTTTTATTCCCGCCATATTTCTATGTATCTATACCCTACTTGTACATATATATATATTATTTGTATATGGTGAATAAACAATCAATCAAAAAATCATAGTATTTTACACAATCTTCAAGTCTGCACATACACCATCAGATATCTTTTGATTCAAAAATAATTTGCTTGTAGTTGAATCAAAGGAGTGTCTACAGTCCACATTTAGGCCTACATATTGAGATTTTTGACTGATAACATGGATAGAACCTTTCCCAATTATTTTTTTTTATTTTAAGCCCATACCACAGGGCATTTATTTGCCATACGATCACATTTCAATTGCTTTGTTCAGCCCCCATGATCTGGAACCAAACAGACACTATCACTAGATGAAAGAAGCAGAACATGATATACATTTCAGGTTTCACCGATGCCAAATGACTTGAACAGAAGACAATTAGACAAAATGAAAATCAATAAATATATCAATAAACAATCCTGTTCTAAATTATAATATCCTGGATTCTTATCAGGCTCATGCCACTAACATGAACATCATTGAATTCCAATCCAACCAGCGGTCAAGATCCATCATTGTTCTTCCGGATTCATATTATTGATCACTCATAGATTGGATTAAGTTCCCATAGTACTCAGTTCTCATTTCTATTAAGTACACGTATGAAAGGTGCGAACTGGTATAATGGATTTCATCTTGTTGTGTATGGCGAAAGAATGAAATATAATGAAGGCCATAAACATTTTCAATGAAGTGAGTTTTGATACAATTTAACCGGACGACGATACAGCTAATCCCCAGTGTACGAGTTGTCACAGTGAAACAGCTCACCAATTACCAATATACGAGATTGTCAGAGCATTTCCATCATAGCTCTCTAGATTTGTATCTAATACCGCTTATGCCGGTGCTAGGGGCCGTGTGGTCATGTCATCCAAGTTGCTACATGAACAGGTACAATAAATCGTTAGATTCTTGGTATGTGCTTTAGAATAGTTTAACCGGAAGACTATACTGTAAAATCATGTGACTCTGTCAGTATGTCGGCACCTCTTCCCACTTCCCTTATATGTGTTGTAATTGTTACCTGTATATGGCGAGATTCTGCTGGTGGACGTTTCGTCCCCGAGGCCCGCCCCCTGTACAGACCTTTTGGTCTTTGATATATGTTGGCATTTGTGGGAAGTTGATGCTGGGTCGACATCGGGCCTTACAGACTAGTCTTTTGTGTTAAATGCCGTTATTTTCATCTGACGACGATACAGCTCACCAATCCTCAGTGTACGAGTTGTCACAGCGAAACAGCTCACCAATTACCAATATACGAGTTGTCAGAACATTTCCATCATAGCTCTCACGATTTGTATCTAATACCGCTTATGCCGGTGCTAGGGGCCGTGTGGTCATGTCATCCAAGTTGCCACATGAACAGGTACAATAAAAGCGTACCTGAGATACAACACATATCACGAATCGTTAGATTCTTGGTATGTGCTTTAGAATAGTTTAACCGGAAGACTATACTGTGAAGTCATGTGACTCTGTCAGTATGTCGGCACCTCTTCCCACTTCCCTTATATGTGTTGTAATTGATATTAAATATGTATACAATTGATTCCAACCTGCAGGTCATGGATTCAGCACTTGCAACAGGACTGTTACACAATGGGTGTACTGGATGAAATGGAAAAACCAATACAGACTATCGATTGGTTCAGCTGTGTCAGAAATGTGTGGAATGACAGAGGTGGTGAAAATCAGAGCCAGTGATTGGCCACAACCCATTGGACATCAGCTGATTCCTCAGGAAATAAACATTACACATCTAACGACCACTTGCAGGGTGAAAAATGTGTCAATCGGTTAGACATTTCCAAGGATGCCCAGTTCTAACTTAAAACAACCATGCCGGACTTCAATCCTTCACTCAGAATAATTGGATCTAACTTTTACAAAACCTGCAGCTCCCAATAGCTCCTGGATATAGAACACATAAATGAAGTGACCCAGTTTAGCGGTCCTATGGAAAAAATATAATGTAGAATGGGATTGTGTGGATAATATCAGATCCATGGAAGTCCTGCAGCATGCTCCACAAATATCATCAAAGGTCATAAAACTTTCTGGTCTACACCAGTGTGGATCTATACTATTTTTTTACAAAATTATCTCTCTTGACCAGGTGAGGACTTGAATGTGTCTAAAATGGTTTAGCTTCTAGAAACAAAGACTTCATTTCCTGAGTAGAGGTAAAAACCGAACATAAATTATAATTCCACTTCTGGTATATGTACATGTATAAAATACATACAGAATGAACTGCATACAGGCATATAAGTTCACCTCAGCAATATTTAACATGGTGTTAAATAGTAGTATTTTAATATGACATTATTTTTGCCGAGGTGACCTTTCTGAATTGTGAGGGCTGGAATAACACAAAGAACAGGTGTATGTATCTCATTACATTCTTAACCAAAGATCAATACCTGGGTAATATTACAACAATACCATGGTGTTGTATATTGTTATGACTGGCTTAACTTTAGCTGCTGAAAATATTTCTAATTTGAGGGCAATGGGCAATCATACTAAAATTATTGTTATAACTTCATTTATTTTCAGAATAAGCAACATAATCGAGATTAGCAAGCATCATGGTCTCCTTCAGTTTAGTGTAGACATATATAGCCTTGAATATCTGTTACCATGATTCAGTCATAATATTGTCTGTAATACATTGATGTTAACAAGGAATAAACAATTATTTTATAGTATTATTAATTATATGTTGTTTATGATTAAGGATAGCTATCCCCTTAGAGGGTCAAAACTGGTCATTTGTTTTTTATTTCTGCATTCAAATATTCACTATTTCCTCTAACATTTGGTGAAAAGATGAAATCAAAATTATAAATAGAAGTGCTTCAATATTAGGTTTAAAAATTTAGTTTCCGAGGCACTGGAACAATTAAACGGATTGCCTTAGCTTGGGCTTGGCTACTATCATTTTTGTCTGTTAAATTTCCCTTTCCAAAACTCATTTCCGCAGTATTATGGTAAGCTAATTATCTATTAGTCCTACTTATTTACATTAATCTACCCCCTTCTGATCAAAACCATGCAAACATCCGTATTTTTGTTTCTAATTATAACAGTGACACTTCACTCAGACACCCGCCGTGAAGTGATCTACACAGGTGTAAACAATTCTCAGCTGAACAAGTATTAGCAAGTTTTTAAAGTTTAAATTGGACTTTAAACCGCCTTGATGAAAACAACTCAGTGTAATAGTTATCCAGAATAAACAGGAATTCGAGAAGGTCCCATTAGACAGATTAAAAATGTATTTGACAATAGAATTCAAGCAAAAAAATTTGATTAATTCATCAGATGTATACCTGGACACATTTTGCTCGATTTCTAGCCTTTCATTTTTGTACAAAATCCGAGATTTAAACGTTTATTTCTCGAAAAGTATCCAAGCTACGCTTTTGAAATTTGGCTTGCTTGTTACTTATACGGTGATCTAGTAAACTTTATCTCACTTTTCGTAAGTTCGGATTAGTTTTTTAATTATTCAACTTTTAAGACAAACGACCGTGAAATGGTACGTTTTTCAATTTATTTTAGTAAAATCGCTGTAAAAACAAAACCAGGCAAAAATTTAAAAAATGAGATAGAGTTTACTAGTTCGAATTGTCTCCTATCAAGGTATACCATCAAAGTTGAAACAAGACCAACAGTTTTCATGAAATTCCAATTGAAAAATGGACGCTATTGTTTTCATTTCAATTTTTTTAAATTGAAATATTTTCTACACAGTAGCAGCGTTGCCTGTATTCCATATAGTTGGAATCCGTACGATGTACGCTTTCATAAAATATATAGTTTATTATGGTTATCTTGTATATTTATTGATACAGACGACAAATTGTCACGGGGGGTGCAAAAACTGCCTCTAAGGGGATAGCTATCCTTAAAGGAAAAGTTCGGGTTTGGTTGCCTTTGATACATGTTATTACAACTCACAAAATTAAACCCAAAAGATATATTTTCTCATTTTAAATTTTTTTTTTGAAGGAGTACTAATCATTTTAAACCCCGAACTCGCAGAGACAGAGTGCCGCCATTGTACCGTATCCAGAAGGCGGATATGACGTAGGGACTGAGTCTTCAGTCGAAATTGAGTGAAATCATGTCGACGAGCGGCAGTTCCGATTCCAGCGGTGAAAGCGACGAGGAAGCTGTGTTTGGTCTTCAGGGCTACCAATTCGAGCCGAAACGCTCATATACGGAGATCAGAGCTGCGGGGATGATAGCAGCTCTAAAGCGAGACAGGCCACGAAAAGAAGACAGAAGCCCGCGTGGAAAATTTAGTACATGTATGGTGTCGGTGCACACGCTGCTCTCATCGACGGCTTACGGGAGAGATCGAGTGTCTTCGCTGTTGGGAGAGCAAACAAAGCCGCGCTCTGGCAACTAGAAATGAAAATGGTATGAGCTATTTAGTATTTGAAGTAATTCTTGCCAATTTTTACACCGTCAAACTTGCACCTTAACACACGCAGCTGCATGCTGCCTCCATATGTTCTGCCTTCCGCTTACGTCACACTGTTTTACATAGTTTTACTCCTATTGGCTAAAATAAGTCACGTGACAATACAATGGCGCTTCCCTGGAGTTTGGTAAATTTGACGGTATCACACAGCCTTTGGTTAACTATTTCTGTGTTAAAATAAATTCCAAAAATTTTACAAAAATACAGTTGAATACCATTTGACTAGCTCTTTCAGTCGAAATATAGCTTTACCATACCCGAACCTTTCCTTTAACATGATGAACTTTTTATTTGCTGGAATCCAGCCGTTTGTTCCATATGGGCAATATTCTCATCAGCCATCCCCATTCAATATGAATGTGATACATGTACAAGTCCATGGTCATTGATACAGTATGGTGAAGGTGACCTGTAACACCAGTATACAAAACTATACCGGGCGTATTGAATCCTCATCACATGATGCTGAGACAGATCAGAACGGAGTGTTGGTAAAATCACGTGTGTTTTGTGGAAGATTCTCTCAATGATGATGCTATACTGTACACATACAAAATATGAAGTGTTGATGTGTAGGGCCTATAGCACAATCAAGCTGGTACAACTAGGCACACAGGGTCTCATTTCTGCCGCTAACGTGTTGATTTGGGTGGGGGCGTCCTCTCGGGGAGGTGGGGGTGGGAAGGGGCCTAATGTCTCAGTATTCCGATCAGATTTATGTTTTCGTCCACAATATTTGCGGTTGTACTTGAGAGACTGTGTGGATTTCTGGCGTCCAGGGCCTCTAGAGTACTGTTTGCCTTTATATTTGGGCTTGCTCTTTTTCTTCTGTGCATCTCCACTCATATGGTGTACTTCTGTATCTTTACTCGACATTGCCTTCACTTGAGCTGTAGTGGAATCCGATGCACGGCACATGTCGATGCACTTTTTTAGAGTTAACCCAAGTTCTTGGAGCAACTCCTTTCGAGTACTGTCATTTTGTATGCCACAGACTATCCGATCGCGGATTAGCTCACCCTGCAGTACTTGAAAATCACATGTCTGGGCAAGAGCGCGTAACTGTGTAGCATAAGTATCAATGCTTTCTCCATCCTTCTGGTTTCTATTATTGAAGATGTACCGCCGAGACAGTGGCGTTCCATCAAGGTGAGTATTGAGTCCATATTCTGTCGCGCATTTTCGTCCTCAAAGGGTAAACCGTTGTATACCTCTAAGGCATCCGAGCCGATAGCAGTTATGAATGTTGTTACGCGATACCTGTGGTCGAAGGAATCGAAGGAATCCTAAACTTGTCGCCATTTTCCCCAGTTGCGAGTAGTATTGGCTGCCAGATCAAGTTTGGGAGGAGGGGGAGGGGGCCAATGGAACATTGCTGCCGACATTAGACCTGGGTGATGGAGCTTGGTTTGCCATGGTTGAGTGTTAATTACAGAAAACACGTCTAAATATCTTGAAAGTATTATATTCAAGCTAGTCCAGTTATTTTGGCACCAACCGGTAACTTTTTACCTCCGTCGATCAAACGGAAGTCTAGGAATGCAACGTGAAATCTCCCGCCAAATAATTGTCATATGGGGAACCCACGACTCATGTGATTTCCAATAGGGTTTGCCATGGTTCCCGACGAAATTTTGAGGCAATGTTTTTGGACACTATTGAAGTAATGGGGAACCCTCATTGCAATACATTTCAATGGGCCTTGCTTCTGTAGTCGGGTTCCACCTCCCATCATGCTCCACGAATTACACGTAATGGGAGGCCGCTTCCAGCGGAAGATTCAACATGGTGGCTCCCCAGCTTGCAGAGATGGACGATGCGATTTTTTGCCGTTTTTCTGGTAAGTTTATTGCCGCCATTTTATGTCATTACAACACAATGATTCCTAGTATACCACTCGTCATTTCTATATATCGACTTATGCCGAAGCCAACCAAATAGTCCAAGTTGTTGTTGTTGCATATCAAATGCACGGGAGGTCATGCGCGCACTGATTGGAAGACAACAGCACAATCGACGATGCCCTGGTTTTTCTGATACTTTTTTCCTTCAGTTGATGATACCCACCAGCCTGGTTTTAAAAAAAACAGTTATTCTAAATTTTGTTGATAAATTATATTTCCTTTGAGCGGGGGGTTATTTCTTTTGGCATTAGTTCCTTGTGCATCTATCAAATATAATTTACCAGCAGTAAAGTAATGAAGCATCAAATCACAGTTTATTGTTTGTCAAACGAAACCGCATGTGTCTCTGTCCCAATTCCCATTTCAAAGGTTCATCCCCAGCAGCATACATGTCAATTAACATTTCAATACATTGAATTATTCTTGAACCTATCAAATTACCTTGCCTCAGGATAACATTCTCAGCTTTACAGTCCATTTAAAATGAACGAGTGAAAACAGTTGAATAATGGTTTGAGTTTTTAGAAGCACCAATTGATCTACCTGCTTGAGTCTGTAAACTTATTTAATACAGCTGATGAATAATATACATATACTTTTTGTTTGACAACATTGTAAACCTTTTCTTTTCATTTATCCTAACAGTTTAGTGACATCCACATTGTGTGCTGTGCCACTTGTATGCCACAACACCCCTTTGGAGTATAATGCAGTTTCAAGTCCAGCTGGTATTTATCCTACTACATGTATAATTACTTATTTATTATGGCAGGCCATTAGTATTTTACACAATCTTCAAGTCTGCACATACACCATCAGATATCTTTTGATTAAAAAATAATTTGCTTGTAGTTGAATCAAAGGAGTGTCTACAGTCCACATTTAGGCCTACATATTGAGATTTTTGACTGATAACATGGATAGAACCTTTCCCAATTATTTTTTTTTATTTTAAACCCATACCACAGGGCATTTATTTGCCATACGATCACATTTCAATTGCTTTGTTCAGCCCCCATGATCTGGAACCAAACAGACACTATCACTAGATGAAAGAAGCAGAACATGATATACATTTCAGGTTTCACCGATGCCAAATGACTTGAACAGAAGACAATTAGACAAAATGAAAATCAATAAATATATCAATAAACAATCCTGTTCT
This sequence comes from Hanleya hanleyi, assembly GCA_036873755.1. NCBI lineage: Eukaryota > Metazoa > Mollusca > Polyplacophora > Lepidopleurida > Hanleyidae > Hanleya > Hanleya hanleyi. The sequence continues at coordinate 19,027 of JAVTVY010042608.1, forward strand.
AAATTATAATATCCTGGATTCTTATCAGGCTCATGCCACTAACATGAACAGCATTGAACTCCAATCCAACCAGCGGTCAAGATCCATCATTGTTCTTCCGGATTCATATTATTGATCACTCATAGATTGGATTAAGTTCCCATAGTACTCAGTTCTCATTTCTATTAAGTACACGTATGAAAGGTGCGAACTGATATAATGGATTTCATCTTGTTGTGTATGGCGAAAGAATGAAATATAATGAAGGCCATAAACATTTTCAATGAAGTGAGTTTTGATACAATTTAACCGGACGACGATACAGCTAATCCCCAGTGTACGAGTTGTCACAGTGAAACAGCTCACCAATTACCAATATACGAGATTGTCAGAGCATTTCCATCATAGCTCTCTAGATTTGTATCTAATACCGCTTATGCCGGTGCTAGGGGCCGTGTGGTCATGTCATCCAAGTTGCTACATGAACAGGTACAATAAAAGCGTACCTGAGATACAACACATATCACGAATCGTTAGATTCTTGGTATGTGCTTTAGAATAGTTTAACCGGAAGACTATACTGTGAAATCATGTGACTCTGTCAGTATGTCGGCACCTCTTCCCACTTCCCTTATATGTGTTGTAATTGTTACCTGTATATGGCGAGATTCTGCTGGTGGACGTTTCGTCCCCGAGGCCCGCCCCCTGTACAGACCTTTGGTCTTTGATATATGTTGGCATTTGTGGGAAGTTGATGCTGGGTCGACATCGGGCCTTACAGACTAGTCTTTTGTGTTAAATGCCGTTATTTTCATCTGACGACGATACAGCTCACCAATCCCCAGTGTACGAGTTGTCACAGCCAAACAGCTCACCAATTACCAATATACGAGTTGTCAGAGCATTTCCATCATAGCTCTCACGATTTGTATCTAATACCGCTTATGCCGGTGCTAGGGGCCGTGTGGTCATGTCATCCAAGTTGCCACATGAACAGGTACAATAAAAGCGTACCTGAGATACAACACATATCACGAATCGTTAGATTCTTGGTATGTGCTTTAGAATAGTTTAACCGGAAGACTATACTGTGAAGTCATGTGACTCTGTCAGTATGTCGGCACCTCTTCCCACTTCCCTTATATGTGTTGTAATTGATATTAAATATGTATACAATTGATTCCAACCTGCAGGTCATGGATTCAGCACTTGCAACAGGACTGTTACACAATGGGTGTACTGGATGAAATGGAAAAACCAATACAGACTATCGATTGGTTCAGCTGTGTCAGAAATGTGTGGAATGACAGAGGTGGTGAAAATCAGAGCCAGTGATTGGCCACAACCCATTGGACATCAGCTGATTCCTCAGGAAATAAACATTACACATCTAACGACCACTTGCAGGGTGAAAAATGTGTCAATCGGTTAGACATTTCCAAGGATGCCCAGTTCTAACTTAAAACAACCATGCCGGACTTCAATCCTTCACTCAGAATAATTGGATCTAACTTTTACAAAACCTGCAGCTCCCAATAGCTCCTGGATATAGAACACATAAATGAAGTGACCCAGTTTAGCGGTCCTATGGAAAAAATATAATGTAGAATGGGATTGTGTGGATAATATCAGATCCATGGAAGTCCTGCAGCATGCTCCACAAATATCATCAAAGGTCATAAAACTTTCTGGTCTACACCAGTGTGGATCTATACTATTTTTTTACAAAATTATCTCTCTTGACCAGGTGAGGACTTGAATGTGTCTAAAATGGTTTAGCTTCTAGAAACAAAGACTTCATTTCCTGAGTAGAGGTAAAAACCGAACATAAATTATAATTTCACTTCTGGTATATGTACATGTATAAAATACATACAGAATGAACTGCATACAGGCATATAAGTTCACCTCAGCAATATTTAACATGGTGTTAAATAGTAGTATTTTAATATGACATTATTTTTGCCGAGGTGACCTTTCTGAATTGTGAGGGCTGGAATAACACAAAGAACAGGTGTATGTATCTCATTACATTCTTAACCAAAGATCAATACCTGGGTAATATTACAACAATACCATGGTGTTGTATATTGTTATGACTGGCTTAACTTTAGCTGCTGAAAATATTTCTAATTTGAGGGCAATGGGCAATCATACTAAAATTATTGTTATAACTTCATTTATTTTCAGAATAAGCAACATAATCGAGATTAGCAAGTGAAGTTTTACAACATAATATAATAAGCATCATGGTCTCCTTCAGTTTAGTGTAGACATATATACCCTTGAATATCTGTTACCATGATTCAGTCATAATATTGTCTGTAATACATTGATGTTAACAAGGAATAAACAATTATTTTATAGTATTATTAATTATATGTTGTTTATGATTAAGGATAGCTATCCCCTTAGAGGGTCAAAACTGGTCATTTGTTTTTTATTTCTGCATTCAAATATTCACTATTTCCTCTAACATTTGGTGAAAAGATGAAATCAAAATTATAAATAGAAGTGCTTCAATATTAGGTTTAAAAATTTAGTTTCCGAGGCACTGGAACAATTAAACGGATTGCCTTAGCTTGGGCTTGGCTACTATCATTTTTGTCTGTTAAATTTCCCTTTCCAAAACTCATTTCCGCAGTATTATGGTAAGCTAATTATCTATTAGTCCTACTTATTTACATTAAAAACATCCGTATTTTTGTTTCTAATTATAACAGTGACACTTCACTCAGACACCCGCTGTGAAGTGATCTACACAGGTGTAAACAATTCTCAGCTGAACAAGTATTAGCAAGTTTTTAAAGTTTAAATTGGACTTTAAACCGCCTTGATGAAAACAACTCAGTGTAATAGTTATCCAGAATAAACAGGAATTCGAGAAGGTCCCATTAGACAGATTAAAAATGTATTTGACAATAGAATTCAAGCAAAAAAATTTGATTAATTCATCAGATGTATACCTGGACACATTTTGCTCGATTTCTAGCCTTTCATTTTTGTACAAAATCCGAGATTTAAACGTTTATTTCTCGAAAAGTATCCAAGCTACGCTTTTGAAATTTGGCTTGCTTGTTACTTATACGGTGATCTAGTAAACTTTATCTCACTTTTCGTAAGTTCGGATTAGTTTTTTAATTATTCAACTTTTAAGACAAACGACCGTGAAATGGTACGTTTTTCAATTTATTTTAGTAAAATCGCTGTAAAAACAAAACCAGGCAAAAATTTAAAAAATGAGATAGAGTTTACTAGTTCGAATTGTCTCCTATCAAGGTATACCATCAAAGTTGAAACAAGACCAACAGTTTTCATGAAATTCCAATTGAAAAATGGACGCTATTGTTTTCATTTCAATTTTTTTAAATTGAAATATTTTCTACACAGTAGCAGCGTTGCCTGTATTCCATATAGTTGGAATCCGTACGATGTACGCTTTCATAAAATATATAGTTTATTATGGTTATCTTGTATATTTATTGATACAGACGACAAATTGTCACGGGGGGTGCAAAAACTGCCTCTAAGGGGATAGCTATCCTTAAAGGAAAAGTTCGGGTTTGGTTGCCTTTGATACATATTATTACAACTCACCAAATTAAACCCAAAAGATATATTTTCTCATTTTAAAATTTTTTTTTGAAGGAGTACTAATCATTTTAAACCCCGAACTCGCAGAGACAGAGTGCCGCCATTGTACCGTATCCAGAAGGCGGATATGACGTAGGGACTGAGTCTTCAGTCGAAATTGAGTGAAATCATGTCGACGAGCGGCAGTTCCGATTCCAGCGGTGAAAGCGACGAGGAAGCTGTGTTTGGTCTTCAGGGCTACCAATTCGAGCCGAAACGCTCATATACGGAGATCAGAGCTGCGGGGATGATAGCAGCTCTAAAGCGAGACAGGCCACGAAAAGAAGACAGAAGCCCGCGTGGAAAATTTAGTACATGTATGGTGTCGGTGCACACGCTGCTCTCATCGACGGCTTACGGGAGAGATCGAGTGTCTTCGCTGTTGGGAGAGCAAACAAAGCCGCGCTCTGGCAACTAGAAATGAAAATGGTATGAGCTATTTAGTATTTGAAGTAATTCTTGCCAATTTTTACACCGTCAAACTTGCACCTTAACACACGCAGCTGCATGCTGCCTCCATATGTTCTGCCTTCCGCTTACGTCACACTGTTTTACATAGTTTTACTCCTATTGGCTAAAATAAGTCACGTGACAATACAATGGCGCTTCCCTGGAGTTTGGTAAATTTGACGGTATCACACAGCCTTTGGTTAACTATTTCTGTGTTAAAATAAATTCCAAAAATTTTACAAAAATACAGTTGAATACCATTTGACTAGCTCTTTCAGTCGAAATATAGCTTTACCATACCCGAACCTTTCCTTTAACATGATGAACTTTTTATTTGCTGGAATCCAGCCGTTTGTTCCATATGGGCAATATTCTCATCAGCCATCCCCATTCAATATGAATGTGATACATGTACAAGTCCATGGTCATTGATACAGTATGGTGAAGGTGACCTGTAACACCAGTATACAAAACTATACCGAGCGTATTGAATCCTCATCACATGATGCTGAGACAGATCAGAACGGAGTGTTGGTAAAATCAGGTGTGTTTTGTGGAAGATTCTCTCAATGATGATGCTATACTGTACACATACAAAATATGAAGTGTTGATGTGTAGGGCCTATAGCACAATCAAGCTGGTACAACTAGGCACACAGGGTCTCATTTCTGCCGCTAACGTGTTGATTTGGGTGGGGGCGTCCTCTCGGGGAGGTGGGGGTGGGAAGGGGCCTAATGTCTCAGTATTCCGATCAGATTTATGTTTTCGTCCACAATATTTGCGGTTGTACTTGAGAGACTGTGTGGATTTCTGGCGTCCAGGGCCTCTAGAGTACTGTTTGCCTTTATATTTGGGCTTGCTCTTTTTCTTCTGTGCATCTCCACTCATATGGTGTACTTCTGTATCTTTACTCGACATTGCCTTCACTTGAGCTGTAGTGGAATCCGATGCACGGCACATGTCGATGCACTTTTTTAGAGTTAACCCAAGTTCTTGGAGCAACTCCTTTCGAGTACTGTCATTTTGTATGCCACAGACTATCCGATCGCGGATTAGCTCACCCTGCAGTACTTGAAAATCACATGTCTGGGCAAGAGCGCGTAACTGTGTAGTATAAGTATCAATGCTTTCTCCATCCTTCTGGTTTCTATTATTGAAGATGTACCGCCGAGACAGTGGCGTTCCATCAAGGTGAGTATTGAGTCCATATTCTGTCGCGCATTTTCGTCCTCAAAGGGTAAACCGTTGTATACCTCTAAGGCATCCGAGCCGATAGCAGTTATGAATGTTGTTACGCGATACCTGTGGTCGAAGGAATCGAAGGAATCCTAAACTTGTCGCCATTTTCCCCAGTTGCGAGTAGTATTGGCTGCCAGATCAAGTTTGGGAGGAGGGGGGGGGGCCAATGGAACATTGCTGCCGACATTAGACCTGGGTGATGGAGCTTGGTTTGCCATGGTTGAGTGTTAATTACAGAAAACACGTCTAAATATCTTGAAAGTATTATATTCAAGCTAGTCCAGTTATTTTGGCACCAACCGGTAACTTTTTACCTCCGTCGATCAGACGGAAGTCTAGGAATGCAACGTGAAATCTCCCGCCAAATAATTGTCATATGGGGAACCCACGACTCATGTGATTTCCAATAGGGTTTGCCATGGTTCCCGACGAAATTTTGAGGCAATGTTTTTGGACACTATTGAAGTAATGGGGAACCCTCATTGCAATACATTTCAATGGGCCTTGCTTCTGTAGTCGGGTTCCACCTCCCATCATGCTCCACGAATTACACGTAATGGGAGGCCGCTTCCAGCGGAAGATTCAACATGGTGGCTCCCCAGCTTGTAGAGATGGACGATGCGATTTTTTGCCGTTTTTCTGGTAAGTTTATTGCCGCCATTTTATGTCATTACAACACAATGATTCCTAGTATACCACTCGTCATTTCTATATATCGACTTATGCCGAAGCCAACCAAATAGTCCAAGTTGTTGTTGTTGCATATCAAATGCACGGGAGGTCATGCGCGCACTGATTGGAAGACAACAGCACAATCGACGATGCCCTGGTTTTTCTGATACTTTTTTCCTTCAGTTGATGATACCCACCAGCCTGGTTTTAAAAAAAACAGTTATTCTAAATTTTGCTGATAAATTATATTTCCTTTGAGGGGGGGTATTTCTTTTGGCATTAATTTCTTGTGCATCTATCAAATATAATTTACCAGCAGTATTGTAATGAAGCATCAAATCACAGTTTATTGTTTGTCAAACGAAACCGCATGTGTCTCTGTCCCAATTCCCATTCCAAAGGTTCATCCCCAGCAGCATACATGTCAATTAACATTTCAATAGATCGAATTATTCTTGAACCTATCAAATTGCCTTGCCTCAGGATAACATTCTCAGCTTTACAGTCCATTTAAAATGAACGAGTGAAAACAGTTGAATAATGGTTTGAGTTTTTAGAAGCACCAGTTGATCTACCTGCTTGAGTCTGTAAACTTATTTAATACAGCTGATGAATAATATACATATACTTTTTGTTTGACAACATTGCAAACCTTTTCTTTTCATTTATCCTAACAGTTTAGTGACATCCACATTGTGTGCTGTGCCACTTGTATGCCACAACACCCCTTTGGAGTATAATGCAGTTTCAAGTCCACCTGGTATTTATCCTACTACATGTATAATTACTTATTTATTATGGCGGGCCATTAGTATTTTACACAATCTTCAAGTCTGCACATACACCATCAGATATCTTTTGATTAAAAAATAATTTGCTTGTAGTTGAATCAAATGAGTTTCTACAGTCCACATTTAGGCCTACATATTGAGATTTTTGACTGATAACATGGATAGAACCTTTCCCAATTATTTTTTTTTATTTTAAGCCCATACCGCAGGGCATTTATTTGCCATACGATCACATTTCAATTGCTTTGTTCAGCCCCCATGATCTGGAACCAAACAGACACTATCACTAGATGAAAGAAGCAGAACATGATATACATTTCATGTTTTACCGATGCCAAATGACTTGAACAGAAGACAATTAGACAAAAAGAAAATCAATAAATATATCAATAAACAATCCTGTTCTAAATTATAATATCCTGGATTCTTATCAGGCTCATGCCACTAACATGAACATCATTGAACTCCAATTCAACCAACGGTCAAGATCCATCATTGTTCTTCCGGATTCATATTATTGATCACTCATAGATTGGATTAAGTTCCCATAGTACTCAGTTCTCATTTCTATTAAGTACACGTATGAAAGGTGCGAACTGGTATAATGGATTTCATCTTGTTGTGTATGGCGAAAGAATGAAATATAATGAAGGCCATAAACATTTTCAATGAAGTGAGTTTTGATACAATTTAACCGGACGACGATACAGCTCACCAATCCCCAGTGTACGAGTTGTCACAGCGAAACAGCTCACCAATTACCAATATACGAGTTGTCAGGGCATTTCCATCATAGCTCTCTAGATTTGTATCTAATACCGCTTATGCCGGTGCTAGGGGCCGTGTGGTCATGTCATCCAAGTTGCTACATGAACAGGTACAATAAAAGCGTACCTGAGATACAACACATATCACGAATCGTTAGATTCTTGGTATGTGCTTTAGAATAGTTTAACCGGAAGACTATACTGTGAAATCATGTGACTCTGTCAGTATGTCGGCACCTCTTCCCACTTCCCTTATATGTGTTGTAATTGTTACCTGTATATGGCGAGATTCTGCTGGTGGACGTTTCGTCCCCGAGGCCCGCCCCCTGTACAGACCTTTTGGTCTTTGATATATGTTGGCATTTGTGGGAAGTTGATGCTGGGTCGACATCGGGCCTTACAGACTAGTCTTTTGTGTTAAATGCCGTTATTTTCATCTGACGACGATACAGCTCACCAATCCCCAGTGTACGAGTTGTCACAGCGAAACAGCTCACCAATTACCAATATACGAGTTGTCAGAGCATTTCCATCATAGCTCTCTAGATTTGTATCTAATACCGCTTATGCCGGTGCTAGGGGCCGTGTGGTCATGTCATCCAAGTTGCCACATGAACAGGTACAATAAAAGCGTACCTGAGATACAACACATATCACGAATCGTTAGATTCTTGGTATGTGCTTTAGAATAGTTTAACCGGAAGACTATACTGTGAAGTCATGTGACTCTGTCAGTATGTCGGCACCTCTTCCCACTTCCCTTATATGTGTTGTAATTGATATTAAATATGTATACAATTGATTCCAACCTGCAGGTCATGGATTCAGCACTTGCAACAGGACTGTTACACAATGGGTGTACTGGATGAAATGGAAAAACCAATACAGACTATCGATTGGTTCAGCTGTGTCAGAAATGTGTGGAATGACAGAGGTGGTGAAAATCAGAGCCTGTGATTGGCCACAACCCATTGGACATCAGCTGATTCCTCAGGAAATAAACATTACACATCTAACGACCACTTGCAGGGTGAAAAATGTGTCAATCGGTTAGACATTTCCAAGGATGCCCAGTTCTAACTTAAAACAACCATGCCGGACTTCAATCCTTCACTCAGAATAATTGGATCTAACTTTTACAAAACCTGCAGCTCCCAATAGCTCCTGGATATAGAACACATAAATGAAGTGACCCAGTTTAGCGGTCCTATGGAAAAAATATAATGTAGAATGGGATTGTGTGGATAATATCAGATCCATGGAAGTCCTGCAGCATGCTCCACAAATATCATCAAAGGTCATAAAACTTTCTGGTCTACACCAGTGTGGATCTATACTATTTTTTTACAAAATTATCTCTCTTGACCAGGTGAGGACTTGAATGTGTCTAAAATGGTTTAGCTTCTAGAAACAAAGACTTCATTTCCTGAGTAGAGGTAAAAACCGAACATAAATTATAATTCCACTTCTGGTATATGTACATGTATAAAATACATACAGAATGAACTGCATACAGGCATATAAGTTCACCTCAGCAATATTTAACATGGTGTTAAATAGTAGTATTTTAATATGACATTATTTTTGCCGAGGTGACCTTTCTGAATTGTGAGGGCTGGAATAACACAAAGAACAGGTGTATGTATCTCATTACATTCTTAACCAAAGATCAATACCTGGGTAATATTACAACAATACCATGGTGTTGTATATTGTTATGACTGGCTTAACTTTAGCTGCTGAAAATATTTCTAATTTGAGGGCAATGGGCAATCATACTAAAATTATTGTTATAACTTCATTTATTTTCAGAATAAGCAACATAATCGAGATTAGCAAGCATCATGGTCTCCTTCAGTTTAGTGTAGACATATATACCCTTGAATATCTGTTACCATGATTCAGTCATAATATTGTCTGTAATACATTGATGTTAACAAGGAATAAACAATTATTTTATAGTATTATTAATTATATGTTGTTTATGATTAAGGATAGCTATCCCCTTAGAGGGTCAAAACTGGTCATTTGTTTTTTATTTCTGCATTCAAATATTCACTATTTCCTCTAACATTTGGTGAAAAGATGAAATCAAAATTATAAATAGAAGTGCTTCAATATTAGGTTTAAAAATTTAGTTTCCGAGGCACTGGAACAATTAAACGGATTGCCTTAGCTTGGGCTTGGCTACTATCATTTTTGTCTGTTAAATTTCCCTTTCCAAAACTCATTTCCGCAGTATTATGGTAAGCTAATTATCTATTAGTCCTACTTATTTACATTAATCTACCCCCTTCTGATCAAAACCATGCAAACATCCGTATTTTTGTTTCTAATTATAACAGTGACACTTCACTCAGACACCCGCCGTGAAGTGATCTACACAGGTGTAAACAATTCTCAGCTGAACAAGTATTAGCAAGTTTTTAAAGTTTAAATTGGACTTTAAACCGCCTTGATGAAAACAACTCAGTGTAATAGTTATCCAGAATAAACAGGAATTCGAGAAGGTCCCATTAGACAGATTAAAAATGTATTTGACAATAGAATTCAAGCAAAAAAAATTGATTAATTCATCAGATGTATACCTGGACACATTTTGCTCGATTTCTAGCCTTTCATTTTTGTACAAAATCCGAGATTTAAACGTTTATTTCTCGAAAAGTATCCAAGCTACGCTTTTGAAATTTGGCTTGCTTGTTACTTATACGGTGATCTAGTAAACTTTATCTCACTTTTCGTAAGTTCGGATTAGTTTTTTAATTATTCAACTTTTAAGACAAACGACCGTGAAATGGTACGTTTTTCAATTTATTTTAGTAAAATCGCTGTAAAAACAAAACCAGGCAAAAATTTAAAAAATGAGATAGAGTTTACTAGTTCGAATTGTCTCCTATCAAGGTATACCATCAAAGTTGAAACAAGACCAACAGTTTTCATGAAATTTCAATTGAAAAATGGACGCTATTGTTTTCATTTCAATTTTTTTAAATTGAAATATTTTCTACACCGTAGCAGCGTTGCCTGTATTCCATATAGTTGGAATCCGTACGATGTACGCTTTCATAAAATATATAGTTTATTATGGTTATCTTGTATATTTATTGATACAGACGACAAATTGTCACGGGGGGTGCAAAAACTGCCTCTAAGGGGATAGCTATCCTTAAAGGAAAAGTTCGGGTTTGGTTGCCTTTGATACATGTTATTACAACTCACAAAATTAAACCCAAAAGATATATTTTCTCATTTTAAATTTTTTTTTTGAAGGAGTACTAATCATTTTAAACCCCGAACTCGCAGAGACAGAGTGCCGCCATTGTACCGTATCCAGAAGGCGGATATGACGTAGGGACTGAGTCTTCAGTCGAAATTGAGTGAAATCATGTCGACGAGCGGCAGTTCCGATTCCAGCGGTGAAAGCGACGAGGAAGCTGTGTTTGGTCTTCAGGGCTACCAATTCGAGCCGAAACGCTCATATACGGAGATCAGAGCTGCGGGGATGATAGCAGCTCTAAAGCGAGACAGGCCACGAAAAGAAGACAGAAGCCCGCGTGGAAAATTTAGTACATGTATGGTGTCGGTGCACACGCTGCTCTCATCGACGGCTTACGGGAGAGATCGAGTGTCTTCGCTGTTGGGAGAGCAAACAAAGCCGCGCTCTGGCAACTAGAAATGAAAATGGTATGAGCTATTTAGTATTTGAAGTAATTCTTGCCAATTTTTACACCGTCAAACTTGCACCTTAACACACGCAGCTGCATGCTGCCTCCATATGTTCTGCCTTCCGCTTACGTCACACTGTTTTACATAGTTTTACTCCTATTGGCTAAAATAAGTCACGTGACAATACAATGGCGCTTCCCTGGAGTTTGGTAAATTTGACGGTATCACTGCCTTTGGTTCACAGCCTTTGGTTAACTATTTCTGTGTTAAAATAAATTCCAAAAATTTTACAAAAATACAGTTGAATACCATTTGACTAGCTCTTTCAGTCGAAATATAGCTTTACCATACCCGAACCTTTCCTTTAACATGATGAACTTTTTATTTGCTGGAATCCAGCCGTTTGTTCCATATGGGCAATATTCTCATCAGCCATCCCCATTCAATATGAATGTGATACATGTACAAGTCCATGGTCATTGATACAGTATGGTGAAGGTGACCTGTAACACCAGTATACAAAACTATACCGGGCGTATTGAATCCTCATCACATGATGCTGAGACAGATCAGAACGGAGTGTTGGTAAAATCACGTGTGTTTTGTGGAAGATTCTCTCAATGATGATGCTATACTGTACACATACAAAATATGAAGTGTTGATGTGTAGGGCCTATAGCACAATCAAGCTGGTACAACTAGGCACACAGGGTCTCATTTCTGCCGCTAACGTGTTGATTTGGGTGGGGGCGTCCTCTCGGGGAGGTGGGGGTGGGAAGGGGCCTAATGTCTCAGTATTCCGATCAGATTTATGTTTTCGTCCACAATATTTGCGGTTGTACTTGAGAGACTGTGTGGATTTCTGGCGTCCAGGGCCTCTAGAGTACTGTTTGCCTTTATATTTGGGCTTGCTCTTTTTCTTCTGTGCATCTCCACTCATATGGTGTACTTCTGTATCTTTACTCGACATTGCCTTCACTTGAGCTGTAGTGGAATCCGATGCACGGCACATGTCGATGCACTTTTTTAGAGTTAACCCAAGTTCTTGGAGCAACTCCTTTCGAGTACTGTCATTTTGTATGCCACAGACTATCCGATCGCGGATTAGCTCACCCTGCAGTACTTGAAAATCACATGTCTGGGCAAGAGCGCGTAACTGTGTGGTATAAGTATCAATGCTTTCTCCATCCTTCTGGTTTCTATTATTGAAGATGTACCGCCGAGACAGTGGCGTTCCATCAAGGTGAGTATTGAGTCCATATTCTGTCGCCATTTTCGTCCTCAAGGGTAAACCGTTGTATACCTCTAAGGCATCGAGCCGATAGCAGTTATGAATGTTGTTACGCGATACCGCGGTCGAAGGAATCGAAGGAATCCTAAACTTGTCATATTTCCCCAGTTGCGAAGAGTAGTATTGGCTGCCAGATCAAGTTTGGGAGGAGGGCCAATGGAACATTGCTGCCGACGATGAACCCTGGGTGATGGAGCTTAGTTTTGCCATGGTTGAGTGTTAATTACAAGAAAACACGTCTAAAAATATCTTGAAAGTATTATATTCAAGCTAGTCCAGTTATTTTGGCACCAACCGGTAGCTTTTTTACCTCCGTCGATCAGACAGAGGTCTAGGAATGCAACGTGAAATCTCCCGCCAAATAATTGTCATATGGGGAACCCACGACTCATGTGATTTCCAAAAGGGTTTGCCATGTTTCCCGACGAAATTTTGAGGCAATGTTTTGGACACTATTGAAATAATGGGGAACCCTCATTGCAATGCATTCCAATGGGCCTTGCTTCTGTAGTCGGGTTCCACCTCCCATCATGCTTCACGAGTTACGGGAGTCAGATCGGCGGCTTCCAGCGGCAGATTCAACATGGCGGCTCCCCAGCTTGTAGAGATGGACGATGCGAATTTTTTGCCGTTTTTCTGGTAAGTTTATTGCCGCCATTTTATGTCATTACAACACAATGATTCCTAGTATGCCACTCGTCATTTCTTTGTATCGGAAAGTATTTGTCGGCTGATGACTTATGCCGAAGCCAGCCAAATAGTCCAAGTTGTTGTTGTTGCATATCAAATGCACGGGAGGTTATGCACACACTGACTGGAAGACAACAGCACAATCGACGATGCCCTGATTTTTCTGGTACTTTTTTTCTTTCAGTTGATGATACCCACTAGCCTGGTTAAAAAAAACAGTTATTCTAAATTTTGCTGATAAATTATATTTCCTTGGGGGGAGGGGGGGGGAGGGCTATTTATTTTGGCATTAATTTCTTGCGCATTTATCAAATATAATTTACCAGCATTATTGTAATGAAGCATCAAATCACAGTTTATTGTTTGTCAAACGAAACCACATGTGCCTCTGTCCCAATTCCCATTTCAAAGGTTTATTCCCCAGCAGCATACATGTCAATTAACATTTCAATACACTGAATTAAAAATTAATCTTGAACATATCAAATTACCTTGTCTCGGAATACCATTCTCAGCTTTACAGTCCATTTAAAATGAACGAGTGAAAACAGTTGAATAATAGTTTGATTTTGCAGAAGCACCAAATTGATCTACCTGAGTCTGTAATCTTATTTAATAAAGCTGATAAATAATATACATATACTTTTTGTTTGATAACATTGTAAACCTTTTCTTTTCATTTATCCTAACAGTTTAGTGACATCCACATTGTGTACTGTGAAACTTGTATGCCACAAAACCTCTGCAGTGTAATGCAGTTTCAAGTCCAGCTGGTATGTACATACACCATCAGATATCTTTTGATGAAAAGTAATTTGCTTGTTAAAACCTGATATTCTGAAAACTTATTCTGAATTGTAGTTGAATCAAATGAGTGTCTACATTCCACATGTAGGCCTACATATTGAGATTTTTGACTGATAGCATGGATAGAGCCATTTTTTCTTTTTAATTTTAAGCCCATACCACTGGTCATTTATTTGCCATACGATCACATTTCACATGCTTTGTTCAGCCCCCATGATCTGGAACCAAACAGACACTATCACTAGATGAAAGAAGCAGATCATGATATACATTTCAGGTTTTACCGATGCCAAATGACTTGAACAGAAGACAATTAGACAAAAAGAAAATCAATAAATATATCAATAAACAATCCTGTTCTAGATTATAATATCCTGGATTCTTATCATGCTCATGCCACTAACATGAACATCATTGAACTCCAATTCAACCAGTGGTCAAGATCCACCATTGTTCTAGAGGATTCATATTATTGATCACTCATAGATTGGATTAAGTTCGCATGGTACTCAGTTGTCATTTCATACTTTTGCAAATTCTTGTAACATGGTCAGGTCCCAGTTCTATTAAGTACACGTATGAAAGGTGCGAACTGGTATAATGGATTTCATCTTGTTGTGTATGACGAAAGAATGAAAATATAATAGAAGGCCATAAACATTTTCAATGAAGTGAGTTTTATTTACAATTTAACCGGACGACGATACAGCTCACCAATCCCACGGTACGAGTTGTCACAGCGAAACAGCTCACCAATTAGCAATATACGAGTTGTCAGAGCATTTCCATCATAGCTCTCTAGATTTGTATCTAATACCGCTTATGCCGGTGCTAGGGGCCGTGTGGTCATGTCATCCAAGTTGCTACGTGAGCAGGTACAATAAAAGCGTACCTGAGACGCAACACAGATCATGAATCGTTAGATTCTTGCTATGTGCTTTAGAATAGGTTAACCAGAAGACTATACTGTGAAGTCATGTGACTTTGTCAGTATGTCGGCACCTCTTCCCACTTTCCTTATATGTGTTGTGATTTTGCCCTGTATATGGCGAGATTTTGCTGGTGGACGTTTCGTCCCAGGCCCCGCCCCCTGTACAGACCTTTTGGTCTGATATATGTTGGCATTTGTGGGAAGTTGATGCTGGGTCGACATCGGGCCTTACAGACTAGTCTTTTGTTTTAAATGCCGTCATTTTCATCTGAAGACGATACAGCTAACCAATTCCCAGTGTACGAGTTGTCACAGCGACACAGCTCACCAATTACCAACATACGAGTTGTCAGAGCATTTCAATCATAGCTCTCTAGATTTGTATCTAATACCGCTTATGCCGGTGCTAGGGGCCGTGTGGTCATGTCATCCAAGTTGCCGCATGAACAGGTACAATAAAAGCGTACCTGAGATACAACACATATCACGAATCGTTAGATTCTTGGTATGTGCTTTAGAATAGTTTAACCGGAAGACTACTGTGAAGTCATGTGACTCTGTCAGTATGTCGGCACCTCTTCCCACTTCCCTTACATGTGTTGTAATTGATATTAAATATGTATACAATTGATTAACCTGCAGGTCATGGATTCACTTGCAACAGGACTGTTACCACAATGGGTACTGGATGAAATGGAGAAAAGAAGCAATACAACTATCGATTGGTTCCAGCTGTGTCAGAAATGTGTGGAATGACAGAGGTGGTAGAAAATCAGAGCCAGTGATTTAGCCTGACTTATTGGACATCAGCTGATTTCTCAGGAAATAAACATTACACATCTAACGACCACTTGCAGAGGTGAAAAAATGTGTCAATCGGTTAGACATTTTCCAAGGATACCCATTCTAACCCAAAACAACCATGCCGGACACAATCCTTCACTCCAGAATAATTGGATCTAACTTTTACAAACCTGCCACAGCTCCCAATAGCTCCTGGATAGAGGCCATAAGTAGTGACCCAGGTTGCTTGGTGCTATGGCAAAAATATCATGTAGAATGGGATTGTGTGGATAATATCAGATCCATGGAAGTTGAAGTCCTGCAGCATGCTCCACAAATATCATCAAAGGTCATGAAACTTTCTGGTCTGCACCAATGTGCATCTGTACTTATTTTTTTTACAAAATTATCTCCCTTGACCAGGTGAGGACTTGAATGTGTCTAAAATGATTTAGCTTCTAGAAACAAAGACTTCATTTCCTGAGTAGAGGTAAGAACCGAACATATTTTGATTATTTTATTCAAATTATAATTCCACTTTCTGGTATATGTACATGTATAAAATACATACAGAATGAACTGCATACAAGCATGATCAGTTCACCTTAGCAATATTTAACATGGTGTTAAATAGGAATATTTTAATATGACATTATTTTTGCCGAGGGGACCTTTCTGAATTGTGAGGGCTGGAATAACACAAAGAAGAGGTATATGTATCTCATTACATTCTTAACCAAAGATCAATACCTGGGTGATATTACAACAATACCATAGTGTTATATATTGTTCTGATTGGCTTTCTTATTTGAGGGCAATGGGTAATCATACTAAATTTATTTTCATGACTTCATTTATTTTCACAATAAGCAACATAATCGAGATTAGCAAGTGAAGTTTTACAACATAATATAATAAGCATCACGGGTCTCCTTCAGTTTAGTGTAGACATATATACCCTTGAATATCTGTTACCATGATTCAGTCATAATATTGTCTGTAATACATTGATGTTGACAAGGAATAAACATAATTATTTTATAGTATTATTAATTATATGTTGTATATGATTAAGGATAGCTATCCCTTAGAGGGTCAGAAACTGGTCATTTTTTTTTATTTCTGCATTCAAATATTCACTATTTCCTCTAACATTTGGTGAAAAAATGAAATCAAAATTATAAATAGAAGTGCTTCAATATTAGGTTTAAAAATTTAGTTTCCGAGGCACTGGAACAATTAAACAGAATGCCTTAGCTTGGGCTTGGCTACTATTATTTTTGTCTGTTAAATTTTCCTTTCCAAAACTCATTTCCGCAGTATTATGGTAAGCTAATTATCTATTAGTCCTACTTATTTACATGAATCCTTCTGATCAAAACCATGCAAACATCCGTATTTTTGTTTCTAATTATAACAGTGACACTTCACTCAGACACCCGCCGTGAAGTGATCTACACAGGTGTAAACAATTCTCAGCTGAACAAGTATTAGCAAGTTTTTAAAGTTTAAATTGGACTTTAAACCGCCTTGATGAAAAAAACTTAGTGTAATAGTTATCCAGAATAAACAGGAATTCGAGTAGGTCCCATTAGACAGATTTAAAATGTATTTGACAATAGAATTCAAGCAAAAAATTTGGATTAATTCATCAGATGTATAGCTGGACACATTTTGCCCGATTTCTAGCCTTTCATTTTTGTACAAAATCCGAGATTTAAACGTTTATTTCTCGAAAAGTATCCATGCTACGCTTTTGAAATTTGGCATGCTTGTTACTTATAAGGTGATCTAGTAAACTTTATCTCACTTTTCGTAAGTTCGGATTAGTTTTTTAATTATTCAACTTTTAAGACAAACGACCGTAAAATAGTACGTTTTTTTCAATTTATTTTAGTAAAATAGCTGTAAAAACAAAACCAGGCAAAAATTTGCAAAAAATGAGATAAATTTTATTAGTTCGAGTTGCCTTCTATCAAGGTATACCATCAAAGTTGAAACAAGATCAGCAGTTTTCATGAAATTTCAATTAAAAATGGACGCTATTGTTTTCATTTGAATTTTTTGAATTGGAATATTTCTACACAGTAGCAGCGTTGCCTGTATTCCATATAGTTGGAATCCGTACGATGTGCAACTTTCATAAAATATATAGTTTATTATGGTTATCTTGTATATTTATTGATACACGAACGACAAGTCACAGGGGGTGCAAACTGCCTCTAAGGGGATAGCTATCCTTAAAAAGGAAAAGTTCGGGTTTGGTTGCCTTTGATACATATTGTTACAACTCACCAAATTAAACCCAAAAGATATATTTTCTCATTTTAAATTTTTTTTTTGAAGGAGTACTAATCATTTTAAAACCGCGAACTCGCAGAGACAGAGTACCGCCATTGTACCGTATCCAGAAGGCGGATATGACGTAGGGAAAAGGCTTGGAACTCTTCTGTCTGTTCGGGTAATATACGTGAAGCACGGAGTCTTCAGTCGGAATTGAGTGAAATCATGTCGACGAGCGGCAGTTCCGATTCCAGCGGTGAAAGCGACGAGGAAGCTGTGTTTGGTCTTCAGGGCTACCAATTCGAGCCGAATCCCACAGATACGGAGATCAGAGCTGCGGGGATGATAGCAGCTCTAAAGCGAGACAGGCCACGAAAATGAAGACAGAAGCCCGCGTGGAAAATTTAGTACATGTATGGTGTCGGTGCACACGCTGCTCTCATCGACGGCTTACGGGAGAGATCGAGTGTCTTCGCTGTTGGGAGAGCAAACAAAGCCGCGCTCTGGCAACTAGAAATGAAAATGGTATGAGCTATTTAGTATTTGAAGTAATTCTTGCCAATTTTTACACCGTCAAACTTGCACCTTAACACACGCAGCTGCATGCTGCCTCCATATGTTCTGCCTTCCGCTTACGTCACACTGTTTTACATAGTTTTACTCCTATTGGCTAAAATAAGTCACGTGACAATACAATGGCGCTTCCCTGGAGTTTGGTAAATTTGACGGTATCACAGCCTTTGGTTAACTATTTCTGTGTTAAAATAAATTCCAAAAATTTTACAAAAATACAGTTGAATACCATTTGACTAGCTCTTTCAGTCGAAATATAGCTTTACCATACCCGAACCTTTCCTTTAACATGATGAACTTTTTATTTGCTGGAATCCAGCCGTTTGTTCCATATGGGCAATATTCTCATCAGCCATCCCCATTCAATATGAATGTGATACATGTACAAGTCCATGGTCATTGATACAGTATGGTGAAGGTGACCTGTAACACCAGTATACAAAACTATACCGGGCGTATTGAATCCTCATCACATGATGCTGAGACAGATCAGAACGGAGTGTTGGTAAAATCACGTGTGTTTTGTGGAAGATTCTCTCAATGATGATGCTATACTGTACACATACAAAATATGAAGTGTTGATGTGTAGGGCCTATAGCACAATCAAGCTGGTACAACTAGGCACACAGGGTCTCATTTCTGCCGCTAACGTGTTGATTTGGGTGGGGGCGTCCTCTCGGGGAGGTGGGGGTGGGAAGGGGCCTAATGTCTCAGTATTCCGATCAGATTTATGTTTTCGTCCACAATATTTGCGGTTGTACTTGAGAGACTGTGTGGATTTCTGGCGTCCAGGGCCTCTAGAGTACTGTTTGCCTTTATATTTGGGCTTGCTCTTTTTCTTCTGTGCATCTCCACTCATATGGTGTACTTCTGTATCTTTACTCGACATTGCCTTCACTTGAGCTGTAGTGGAATCCGATGCACGGCACATGTCGATGCACTTTTTTAGAGTTAACCCAAGTTCTTGGAGCAACTCCTTTCGAGTACTGTCATTTTGTATGCCACAGACTATCCGATCGCGGATTAGCTCACCCTGCAGTACTTGAAAATCACATGTCTGGGCAAGAGCGCGTAACTGTGTAGTATAAGTATCAATGCTTTCTCCATCCTTCTGGTTTCTATTATTGAAGATGTACCGCCGAGACAGTGGCGTTCCATCAAGGTGAGTATTGAGTCCATATTCTGTCGCGCATTTTCGTCCTCAAAGGGTAAACCGTTGTATACCTCTAAGGCATCCGAGCCGATAGCAGTTATGAATGTTGTTACGCGATACCTGTGGTCGAAGGAATCGAAGGAATCCTAAACTTGTCGCCATTTTCCCCAGTTGCGAGTAGTATTGGCTGCCAGATCAAGTTTGGGAGGAGGGGGGGGGGCCAATGGAACATTGCTGCCGACATTAGACCTGGGTGATGGAGCTTGGTTTGCCATGGTTGAGTGTTAATTACAGAAAACACGTCTAAATATCTTGAAAGTATTATATTCAAGCTAGTCCAGTTATTTTGGCACCAACCGGTAACTTTTTACCTCCGTCGATCAGACGGAAGTCTAGGAATGCAACGTGAAATCTCCCGCCAAATAATTGTCATATGGGGAACCCACGACTCATGTGATTTCCAATAGGGTTTGTCATGGTTCCCGACGAAATTTTGAGGCAATGTTTTTGGACACTATTGAAGTAATGGGGAACCCTCATTGCAATACATTTCAATGGGCCTTGCTTCTGTAGTCGGGTTCCACCTCCCATCATGCTCCACGAATTACACGTAATGGGAGGCCGCTTCCAGCGGAAGATTCAACATGGTGGCTCCCCAGCTTGTAGAGATGGACGATGCGATTTTTTGCCGTTTTTCTGGTAAGTTTATTGCCGCCATTTTATGTCATTACAACACAATGATTCCTAGTATACCACTCGTCACTTCTATATATCGACTTATGCCGAAGCCAACCAAATAGTCCAAGTTGTTGTTGTTGCATATCAAATGCACGGGAGGTCATGCGCGCACTGATTGGAAGACAACAGCACAATCGACGATGCCCTGGTTTTTCTGATACTTTTTTCCTTCAGTTGATGATACCCACCAGCCTGGTTTTAAAAAAAACAGTTATTCTAAATTTTGCTGATAAATTATATATTTCCTTTGAGGGGGGGGTTATTTCTTTTGGCATTAATTCCTTGTGCATCTATCAAATATAATTTACCAGCAGTAAAGTAATGAAGCATCAAATCACAGTTTATTGTTTGTCAAACGAAACCGCATGTGTCTCTGTCCCAATTCCCATTCCAAAGGTTCATCCCCAGCAGCATACATGTCAATTAACATTTCAATACATTGAATTATTCTTGAACCTATCAAATTACCTTGCCTCAGGATAACATTCTCAGCTTTACAGTCCATTTAAAATGAACGAGTGAAAACAGTTGAATAATGGTTTGAGTTTTTAGAAGCACCAATTGATCTACCTGCTTGAGTCTGTAAACTTATTTAATACAGCTGATGAATAATATACATATACTTTTTGTTTGACAACATTGTAAACCTTTTCTTTTCATTTATCCTAACAGTTTAGTGACATCCACATTGTGTGCTGTGCCACTTGTATGCCACAACACCCCTTTGGAGTATAATGCAGTTTCAAGTCCACCTGGTATTTATCCTACTACATGTATAATTACTTATTTATTATGGCGGGCCATTAGTATTTTACACAATCTTCAAGTCTGCACATACACCATCAGATATCTTTTGATTAAAAAATAATTTGCTTGTAGTTGAATCAAATGAGTTTCTACAGTCCACATTTAGGCCTACATATTGAGATTTTTGACTGATAACATGGATAGAACCTTTCCCAATTATTTTTTTTTATTTTAAGCCCATACCGCAGGGCATTTATTTGCCATACGATCACATTTCAATTGCTTTGTTCAGCCCCCATGATCTGGAACCAAACAGACACTATCACTAGATGAAAGAAGCAGAACATGATATACATTTCATGTTTTACCGATGCCAAATGACTTGAACAGAAGACAATTAGACAAAAAGAAAATCAATAAATATATCAATAAACAATCCTGTTCTAAATTATAATATCCTGGATTCTTATCAGGCTCATGCCACTAACATGAACATCATTGAACTCCAATTCAACCAACGGTCAAGATCCATCATTGTTCTTCCGGATTCATATTATTGATCACTCATAGATTGGATTAAGTTCCCATAGTACTCAGTTCTCATTTCTATTAAGTACACGTATGAAAGGTGCGAACTGGTATAATGGATTTCATCTTGTTGTGTATGGCGAAAGAATGAAATATAATGAAGGCCATAAACATTTTCAATGAAGTGAGTTTTGATACAATTTAACCGGACGACGATACAGCTCACCAATCCCCAGTGTACGAGTTGTCACAGCGAAACAGCTCACCAATTACCAATATACGAGTTGTCAGGGCATTTCCATCATAGCTCTCTAGATTTGTATCTAATACCGCTTATGCCGGTGCTAGGGGCCGTGTGGTCATGTCATCCAAGTTGCTACATGAACAGGTACAATAAAAGCGTACCTGAGATACAACACATATCACGAATCGTTAGATTCTTGGTATGTGCTTTAGAATAGTTTAACCGGAAGACTATACTGTGAAATCATGTGACTCTGTCAGTATGTCGGCACCTCTTCCCACTTCCCTTATATGTGTTGTAATTGTTACCTGTATATGGCGAGATTCTGCTGGTGGACGTTTCGTCCCCGAGGCCCGCCCCCTGTACAGACCTTTTGGTCTTTGATATATGTTGGCATTTGTGGGAAGTTGATGCTGGGTCGACATCGGGCCTTACAGACTAGTCTTTTGTGTTAAATGCCGTCATTTTCATCTGACGACGATACAGCTCACCAATCCCCAGTGTACGAGTTGTCACAGCGAAACAGCTCACCAATTACCAATATACGAGTTGTCAGAGCATTTCCATCATAGCTCTCTAGATTTGTATCTAATACCGCTTATGCCGGTGCTAGGGGCCGTGTGGTCATGTCATCCAAGTTGCCGCATGAACAGGTACAATAAAAGCGTACCTGAGATACAACACATATCACGAATCGTTAGATTCTTGGTATGTGCTTTAGAATAGTTTAACCGGAAGACTACTGTGAAGTCATGTGACTCTGTCAGTATGTCGGCACCTCTTCCCACTTCCCTTACATGTGTTGTAATTGATATTAAATATGTATACAATTGATTCCAACCTGCAGGTCATGGATTCAGCACTTGCAACAGGACTGTTACACAATGGGTGTACTGGATGAAATGGAAAAACCAATACAGACTATCGATTGGTTCAGCTGTGTCAGAAATGTGTGGAATGACAGAGGTGGTGAAAATCAGAGCCAGTGATTGGCCACAACCCATTGGACATCAGCTGATTCCTCAGGAAATAAACATTACACATCTAACGACCACTTGCAGGGTGAAAAATGTGTCAATCGGTTAGACATTTCCAAGGATGCCCAGTTCTAACTTAAAACAACCATGCCGGACTTCAATCCTTCACTCAGAATAATTGGATCTAACTTTTACAAAACCTGCAGCTCCCAATAGCTCCTGGATATAGAACACATAAATGAAGTGACCCAGTTTAGCGGTCCTATGGAAAAAATATAATGTAGAATGGGATTGTGTGGATAATATCAGATCCATGGAAGTCCTGCAGCATGCTCCACAAATATCATCAACGGTCATAAAATTTTCTGGTCTACACCTGTGTGGATCTATACTATTTTTTTACAAAATTATCTCTCTTGACCAGGTGAGGACTTGATTGTGTCTAAAATGATTTAGCTTCTAGAAACAAAGACTTCATTTCCTGAGTAGAGGTAAAAACCGAACATAAATTATAATTCCACTTCTGGTATATGTACATGTATAAAATACATACAGAATGAACTGCATACAGGCATATAAGTTCACCTCAGCAATATTTAACATGGTGTTAAATAGTAGTATTTTAATATGACATTATTTTTGCCGAGGTGACCTTTCTGAATTGTGAGGGCTGGAATAACACAAAGAACAGGTGTATGTATCTCATTACATTCTTAACCAAAGATCAATACCTGGGTAATATTACAACAATACCATGGTGTTGTATATTGTTATGACTGGCTTAACTTTAGCTGCTGAAAATATTTCTAATTTGAGGGCAATGGGCAATCATACTAAAATTATTGTTATAACTTCATTTATTTTCAGAATAAGCAACATAATCGAGATTAGCAAGTGAAGTTTTACAACATAATATAATAAGCATCATGGTCTCCTTCAGTTTAGTGTAGACATATATACCCTTGAATATCTGTTACCATGATTCAGTCATAATATTGTCTGTAATACATTGATGTTAACAAGGAATAAACAATTATTTTATAGTATTATTAATTATATGTTGTTTATGATTAAGGATAGCTATCCCCTTAGAGGGTCAAAACTGGTCATTTGTTTTTGATTTCTGCATTCAAATATCCACTATTTCCTCTAACATTTGGTGAAAAGATGAAATCAAAATTATAAATAGAAGTGCTTCAATATTAGGTTTAAAAATTTAGTTTCCGAGGCACTGGAACAATTAAACGGATTGCCTTAGCTTGGGCTTGGCTACTATCATTTTTGTCTGTTAAATTTCCCTTTCCAAAACCCATTTCCGCAGTATTATGGTAAGCTAATTATCTATTAGTCCTACTTATTTACATTAATCTACCCCCTTCTGATCAAAACCATGCAAATATCCGTATTTTTGTTTCTAATTATAACAGTGACACTTCACTCAGACACCCGCCGTGACGTGATCTACACAGGTGTAAACAATTCTCAGCTGAACAAGTATTAGCAAGTTTTTAAAGTTTAAATTGGACTTTAAACCGCCTTGATGAAAAAAAGTCAGTGTAATAGTTATCCAGAATATACAGGAATTCGAGAAGGTCCCATTAGACAGATTAAAAATGTATTTGACAATAGAATTCAAGCAAAAAAATTGGATTAATTCATCAGATGTATAGCTGGACACATTTTGCCCGATTTCTAACCTTTCATTTTTGTACAAAATCCGAGATTTAAACGTTTATTTCTCGAAAAGTATCCAAGCTACGCTTTTGAAATTTGGCTTGCTTGTTACTTATACGGTGATCTAGTAAAATTATCTCACTTTTCGTAAGTTCGGATTAGTTTTTTAATTATTCAACTTTTAAGACAAACGACCGTGAAATGGTACGTTTTTCAATTTATTTTAGTAAAATCGCTGTAAAAACAAAACCAGGCAAAAAATTTAAAAAATGAGATAGGGTTTACTAGTTCGAATTGTCTCCTATCAAGGTATACCATCAAAGTTGAAACAAGACCAACAGTTTTCATGAAATTTCAATTGAAAAATGGACGCTATTGTTTTCATTTCAATTTTTTAAAATTGAAATATTTTCTACACAGTAGCAGCGTTGCCTATATTCCATATAGTTGGAATCTCTACGATGTACGCTTTCATAAAATATATAGTTTATTATGGTTATCTTGTATATTTATTGATACAGACGACAAATTGTCACGGGGGGTGCAAAAACTGCCTCTAAGGGGATAGCTATCCCTAAAGGTGAACTGCAAAGCTTTTAATTTTATCTAAATTGTTGCTTATATACATCTTGTCTTATGTGACATAACTTTTATACGTTTTTGGGGCAAATATAGTTTGCAAAATTGTACTAATAACAATATTTAAGTTATCCTGTTATAAATCCGTCTTGAAAACTTGCATCGCTTGTCTCTCTTGGTTTGTAGAACGTTATGACGTTATAGTGGTCCCCTTCATTCAAGTTTTATTCAAATGTGACGTCATGCTACGTCGGATGAATGAACGAGGACCACTATAACGTCATGACGTTCCAAAAACAACGGGAGGCAAGCGATGACGTTTTTAAAAGTTCTGGCTCTCGGTATAAGTTTTGACTTCTCATATACCCAAAATAAAACAATAACCCACAGAACTATTACCACACATAATTGTAACAACTATAGAAGTTCTTCTTTTATGACATTTTAACAGAACATTGGAAAGCTTTTCAGTTCACCTTTAAAGGAAAAGTTCGGGTGTGGTTGCCTTTGATACATATTATTACAACTCACCAAATTAAACCCAAAGGATATATTTTCTCATTTTAATTTTTTTTTTTTTGAAGGAGTACTAATCATTTTAAAACCGCGAACTCGCAGAGACAGAGTGCCGCCATTGTACCGTATCCAGAAGGCGGATATGACGTAGTGACTGAGTCTTCAGTCAAAATTGAGTGAAATCATGTCGACGAGCGGCAGTTCCGATTCCAGCGGTGAAAGCGACGAGGAAGCTGTGTTTGGTCTTCAGGGCTACCAATTCGAGCCGAAACGCTCATATACGGAGATCAGAGCTGCGGGGATGATAGCAGCTCTAAAGCGAGACAGGCCACGAAAAGAAGACAGAAGCCCGCGTGGAAAATTTAGTAAATGTATGGTGTCGGTGCACACGCTGCTCTCATCGACGGCTTACGGGAGAGATCGAGTGTCTTCGCTGTTGGGAGAGCGAACAAAGCCGCGCTCTGGCAACTAGAAATGAAAATGGTATGAGCTATTTAGTATTTGAAGTAATTCTTGCCAATTTTTACACCGTCAAACTTGCGCCTCCATATGTTCTGCCTTCCGCTTACGTCACACTGTTTTACATAGTTTTACTCCTGGCTAAACTAAGTCACGTGACAATACAATGGCGCTTCCCTGGAGTTTGGTAAATTTGACGGTATCACAGCCTTTGGTTAACTATTTCTGTGTTAAAATAAATTCCAAAAATTTTACAAAAATGCAGTTGAATACCATTTGACTAGCTCTTTCAGTCGAAATATAGCTTTACCATACCCGAACCTTTCCTTTAACATGATGAACTTTTTATTTGTTGGAATCCAGCCATTTGTTCCATATGGGCAATATTCTCATCAGCCATCCCCATTCAATATGAATGTGATACATGTACAAGTCCATGGTCATTGATACAGTATGGTGAAGGTGACCTGTAACACCAGTATACAAAATTATACCGAGCGCATTGAATCCTCATCACATGATGCTGAGACAGATCAGAACGGAGTGTTGGTAAAATCAGGTGTGTTTTGTGGAGGATTCTCTCAATGATGATGCTATACTGTACACATACAAAATATGAAGTGTTGATGTATAGGGCCTATAGCACAAAATCACAATCAAGTTGGTACAACTAGGCACACAGGGTCTCATTTCTGCCGCTAACGTGTTGATTTGGGTGGGGGCGTCCTCTCGGGGAAGTGGGGGTGGGAAGGGGCCTAATGTCTCAGTATTCCAGGCTAGTAGTAGGGAAAGGACGGCTAAACCCCCATTTCGCCGGGGGTGATAACTCTTGGGGAGATGACGGGGAGTTCCGCCAGGGGCGCCAGCTGCTCAAGAGACCAAAAACTACCTCCAGCACAGAAGAGTTCCAATCTAGGGGGAGGTAACTCTGGGTGACTATAGTTCCGGCAAAGGGCCCCTGGGCATGTATTCCTCCGCGGTGATGCGGTCTGGCGGTGATGCGGTCGCGGGAAAAAGCTTCCGCGGAGAAAAAGTAGTCCCCAGACTTCAAATACGCTGCATGGTCCGATTGGGTCGAGTGAGGTATCAAAGTGAAGCATTCGTGAAGGGGCATCCAGTCATGGGTGGGTGTATGTAAAATTAGGATTTTTTCTCGAAACTATAAAAAGCGGAACACGGACTTTACCCCTAAAATAGGGGAAAACACCTATCAATCCTAACCAAAAGGGCTAATATCGGTCCCCGGGCTTATTGGGACCTGCCTATCAAGTCAATGGGGTGGGTGCATGTAAAATTAGGATTTTTTCCCGAAAATATAAAAAGCGGAATACGGACTTTACCCCTAAAATAGGGGAAAACCCCGATCAACCCTAGCCAAAAGGGCTAATATCGGTCCCCGGGCTTATCGGAGCCTGTCTATCAAGTCAATAGGGTGGGTACAAGTAAAATTAGGATTGTTTTCCGAAAATATAAAAAGCGGAACTCGGACTTTACCCCTACAATAGGGGTCTGTATTATACAATATAAGAGAAAATGCCTGTATGAGGTATGGGGATGGTCGTGTTTTTTTTCGTGGGCTTTACTATGGGTTGCGGGGTCTCGTTTTTCTCGTCTCGCCAAGAAAAACACGATGGGAGGGGTCCCGGAGCGAAGCCGTGAAATTTTTGGGAAAAGTCACCGAGGTCTGTATATAGGCTCATACTGGCTATATGGAGGGAGGGGTGGTCAATTTTTTTTGTGGGTGTTAGTATGGGTTGTGGGGTCTCGTTTTTCTCGTCTCGCCGAGAAAAACACAATGGGAGAGATCCCGGAGCGAATCGGTGAAATTTTTGGGAAAAGTCACCGAGGTCTGTATATTCACACACGTTCATTGTGATATGGGTTGTTTGGTTTTGTTTTTCACGTCTCGTCATTTAGAACATGATGGGAAGGGTCCCGGAGCGAATCGGTGAAATTTTTGGAAAAGTACCGGGTAGGGCTGTATATAGGCCTATAGGCTGGCTATGGGGGGTATAGGTTCAACCTGGGAAATTCACACACGTTCATTGTGATATGGGTTGTTTGGTCTTGTTTTTCACGTCTCGTCATTTAGAACACGATGGGAAGGGTCCTGGAGCGAAACGGTGAATTTTTTGGAAAAGTACCATATAACCCATATAGTCCCATACTGGCTATATGGGGGTATAGGTCCAATCTGGGAAATTCACACACGTTCATTGTGATATGGGTTGTGTGGTCTTGTTTTTCACGTCTCCTCATTTAGAACACGATGGGAAGGGTTTCGAAGCGAAACGGTGAAATTGTTCGAAAAGTACCGGGTAGCCCATATAGTCCTATACTGGCTATATGGGGGTATAGGTTCAACCTGGGAAATTCACACACGTTCATTGTGATATTGGTTGTTTGGTCTTGTTTTTCTCGTCTCGCCAAGAAAAATACGATGGGAGGGGTCCCGGAGCTAAGCGGTGAAATTTTCGGAAAAAGTCACGGAGGTCTGGGTAGGCCCAAAGGCCTATACTGCATGGCTATGGGTGTATAGGTCCATACAGGGTGGACGTTTTGGGGTCTAGGTGAGTCCCTAATGGTCCTATGGTATCGTATGAGGTTTTATTTTGAAGCTCTCGTGG
This sequence comes from Hanleya hanleyi, assembly GCA_036873755.1. Taxonomy (NCBI): domain Eukaryota; kingdom Metazoa; phylum Mollusca; class Polyplacophora; order Lepidopleurida; family Hanleyidae; genus Hanleya; species Hanleya hanleyi. The sequence continues at coordinate 47,826 of JAVTVY010042608.1, forward strand.
AGGAGCATCCGAGTAGACTAATGGTTCGTCCGTGTTCAATAGTCTGCGTATGCGCCGTCTGGCCGTAGTATAGAAAGCCGGCATTTTGGGGGGTATGTGGGGGTGTGTTTGGGGTAGAGATGGACCACTATGGGTCCAAACGGGTCGTGGGAGGTGTTATCTTGTAGCTCTCGGGGTGTAGACCCCGATTTGAGGGCTGTCCGCGTCATCTGTGACGTCATCGGTGACGTCATCAGTACGAGTAGTAGCGAAAGTGGGCATTTTGGGGCAGTGAAGGAAGGTATTTGGTGTAGAGAGGGACCATCCTTGGTCCGAATGCGTCCTGGGAGGCGTCATTTTGTAGCTCTCGGGGTGTAGACCCCGATTTGAGGGCTGTGCACGTCATGTGTGACGTCATGGGTGACATCATCAGTACGAGTAGTAGCGAAAGTGGGCATTTTGGGGCAGTGAAGGAAAATATTTGGGGTAGAGAGGGACCATCCTTGGTCCGAATGTGTCGTGTTGGGTGTCATTTTGTAGCTCTCGGTGTGTAGACCCTGATTTGAGGGATGTTCACGTCATCTGCGACGTCATTGGTGACGTCATCAGTAGGAATAGTAGCCAAAGTGTGCATTTTGGGGCAGTGAAGGAAGGTATTTGGTGTAGAGATGGACCATCCTTGGTCCGAATGTGTCGTGGGAGGTGTCATTTTGTAGCTCTCGGGGTGTACATCTCGATTTGAGGGATGTTCGCATCATCTGTGACGTCAGTAGTACGAGTAGTAGCGAAAGTGGGCATTTTGGGGCAGTGAAGGAAGGTATTTGGGGTAGAGATGGACCATCCTTGGTCCGAATGTGTCGTGGGAGGTGTCATTTTGTAGTTCTCGGGGTGCAGACACCTATTTGAGGGATGTTCACGTCATCCGTGACGTCATTGGTGACGTCATCAGTAGCAGTAGTAGCGAAAGCGGGCATTTTGGGAAGTGAAGGGAGGTATTTGGTGTAGACATGGACCATCCTTGGTCCGAATGCAGCGTGTGGGGTGTCATCTTGTAGTTCTCTGCATGTAGACGCAACTACACACTTGGTGGTCGCATCGTGCATGAATACTACATATGAATTGATACTGTGAACTATAACTGTAAAGTCAGGATGGCCGAGTGGTCTAAGGCGCCAGTCCTAAGTGCTGGTCTGCGCAACGCAGGGCGTGGGTTCGAATCCTGACACATGAGTTTTTTGTATATACACCTTTTGTATTATACCATATCTGTCCTGTATTGTACCATATTTGTCCTGTGTTATATCATATCTCTCCTGAATGTGCTGTATTATACCATATCTCTCCTGTATTATACCAAATCTGTGCTGTATTATACCATATCTCTCCTGTATTGTACCATATATGTCCTGTATTATACAATATATGTTCTGTATTATACAATATTTGCCCTCTATTATACCATATCTGTCCTGTATTATACCAAATCTGTGCTGTATTACACCATATCTGTGCTGTATTATACCATATCTGTGCAGTATTATACCATATCTGTCCAGTATTATACCGAATCTGTGCTGTATTATACCATATCTGTCCTGTATTATACCATATCTGTCCTGTATTAGACAATATCTTCGCTGTATTTAATGTACATGTACTCTGTGCATGTCCATGTATTCTGTACATATCCATGCACATGTACTATGTGCCTGTACATGTACTATTTGCCTGTACATGTAATCTGTTCATGTACATGTACTCTGTCAATATACATGTTCCTTGTCCATGTAAATGTACTCTGTGCATGTCATTCTTCATGTACTCTGTTCACGTTCTTGTATACATACTCTGTTCAAATCCATGTACATACTCTTTGTCCCATCGCTATATAGCTGAAATATTGCGGAATGCGACGTTAAACCTTAATTCTCTCTCTCTCTCTCTCTCTCTCTCTCTCTCTCTCGCTCTCAATGAACATGTACTCTGTACAATGTCGCATGATGTAGACCGGTGAGAGAACAACAACAACAAGAATGACAGGTCAATCATTTTACTATCCCCTCCAGTACATCATACCCAAGCTGCGGGAGCCGCGTTGGGTATGTTTACAATACCAATAGCTTCTTGTGCAATCAGAGGCCGCCATTTGGTGCTGCATCTGTCATATTCGTTCTTGTCCGTTAGATGTATTCTCGGCTACTCTTGTCCAATCAGAAGTCGACATTTCAGAAAGTTCCCTCTTCGGCCATGTTCGCTCTGAACCGTTTGTTCTAATCGTCATCGGGCAGGCCAGGATACCGTTGAGGCAACATATCCTCAGATAGTTGTTTGCGCATTCTGAGTATCTATCAGTGCATGGGTGAATACTTTCATCCGATGGGGGTGATGGGTCAGTTTAACCACGAAGAACGTAACATTGGTGACCCTCTCCACTATCCACTTGGCGTTGGGCGCTGTTCATAGGCCCATTCCAAGGGATCCACAGTGTCCAGTTGGGCCAGCATCGTTTCTAGCGACGCCCGATTGGTGATTGTGAAAGGATGGTCGTACACTGGGTTGATGGCACTGGAATAGAAATAGCGCAATTCGCCCGTCATCTTATGGCATAAGATGTACCTAAATGCTACATTTAATGTGAAGGACGTAGGTTGGTCATTGAAGATGGCTTCCACGTAGCTGCGTAGACGGGCGAGGTCGGTCAGTCGGAAATTGTACAAGTCCAATATAGGGTGATGACGGTGGAAACAGTGTCGGATCATGGACCAATGGCGTCGATACATCTCACTCACTGGATGATCTTCGGGTAAGAGATCGCTGAGAACATCCACTGCATCTTCCAGAAAATGTTCGTTGTTGTCAGACGTATGACTGGGAACAGTAATGCTAGGGACCGGCTGGATATCTAGGCTCTTCTGAACTGTGGGTATATGCGGGCTCTCCGTGATCGCATCACCAGTGGCATTCGTCTCCCCGGGTTCATCTTCAGTGGGTCTGTCCCTCCTGGGTGCCTCTTTAGTGGAAAGTTGTCCCTCATGCCGTGGTGACGGACCATGAATCAAACGCTCATGCCGTCTTAACTGACTGGGTCGTTTGAAGAGTTGACCACATTCTTCGCATGGACGCTTGGGTGGCCCATGAATTGAACGTTCATGGCGCTGTAAATGATCCGGGCGCTGAAACGACAGTGTACATATCGTACAGCTATACCGGGCGGTTCCGTCGTGCTTGGTAGCCTCATGGCGGCGCAAGTCGTGCAGACGAGTGAATGATTTCGAGCACGTGGTACAAGTGAACATCTTGGTGGTTGACAGAGTGTCTGATGAAACGGCCAAGCCGCTTCCCTTTTATAGCAATCTAGCTGGTGATCTATTTTTAGCACAATCAGTTCAGCGACAAGAACCCGGATGTAGGCGCGGACGTCAGCGACAAGAACCCGGATGTAGGCGCGGACTTCAGCGACATGTACCTGGATGTAAACTACCATGAACTAGGTCAACCAATCCTACTCAGGTCACGCCCATGTGTGTGTGTGTATGCATGTGTATGTGCGTGTGTGTGTCTGCGTATGTGTGTATATGCTTGCGTGTACGCGAGCGTGTGTGTGTGTATGCGTCTGTGTGTATGGGTGTGTGTGTGTGTGTGCTTGCGTGTGTGTGTGTGTGTGTGTGCATGTGCGCGTGTGTGTGTGTGTGTGTGTGTGTGTGTGTGTGTGTCGCCATGTGCCATGATACAGACAGATGAGAGAAAGAAAGATCAACACGTTCACAAGTGCTTCTATAGTCCGGAAGTGACCTTTGACCTTTGCGCTGCTGGAAGTGACGTCATCGTACGCAGGCGCACACACACACACACACGTGGGGCACCCGCACCCTGGTGTACCCTATGCCCTACGGGCTATAGGGCACCGGTATGTGTGTGTGTGTGTGTGTACCTCAATAATTTGCATATGACCTCTGTGAGGTCACTTCCGCTTCCGTTCCCGTGACCAGAACTGACCTTTGACCCCTGCGCGCAATTTTTATCCGGTATGCCAGCGCGCGCAGGGGTCAAAGGTCAGTTCCGGTCACGTGAGCGGAAGCGGAAGTGACCTCACAGAGGTCATGCAAATTATTGTTCTGATTGTACAAGAGTAGCCGAGAATACATCTAACGGACAAGAACGAATATGACAGATGCAGCACCAAATGGCGGCCTCTGATTGGACAAGAAGCTATTGGTATTGTAAACATACCCAACGCGGCTCCCCCAGCTTGGGTATGATGTACTGGAGGGGATAATAAAATGATTGACCTGTCATTCTTGTTGTTGTTGTTCTCTCACCGGTCTACATCATGCGACATTGTACAGAGTACATGTTCATTGAGAGCGAGAGAGAGAGAGAGAGAGAATTAAGGTTTAACGTCGCATTCCGCAATATTTCAGCTATATAGCGATGGGACAAAGAGTATGTACATGGATTTGAACAGAGTATGTATACAAGAACGTGAACAGAGTACATGTAGAATGACATGCACAAAGTACATTTACGTGGACAAGGAACATGTATATTGACAGAGTACATGTTCATGAACAGAATACATGTACAGGCAAATAGTACATGTACAGGCACATAGCACATGTGCATGGATATGTACAGAATACATGGACATGCACAGAGTACATGTACATTAAATACAGCGAAGATATTGTCTAATACAGGACAGATATGGTATAATACAGGACAGATATGGTATAATACAGCACAGATTCGGTATAATACTGGACAGGTATGGTATAATACTGCACAGATATGGTATAATACAGCACAGATATGGTGTAATACAGCACAGATTTGGTATAATACAGGACAGATATGGTATAATAGAGGGCAAATATTGTATAATACAGAGCATATATTGTATAATACAGGACATATATGGTACAATACAGGAGAGATATGGTATAATACAGCACAGATTTGGTATAATACAGGAGAGATATGGTATAATACAGCACATTCAGGAGAGATATGATATAACACAGGACAAATATGGTACAATACAGGACAGATATGGTATAATACAAAAGGTGTATATACAAAAAACTCATGTGTCAGGCGTAGGATTCGAACCCACGCCCTGCGTTGCGCAGACCAGCACTTAGGACTGGCGCCATAGACCACTCGGCCATCCTGACTTTACAGTTATAGTTCACAGTATAAAGTCATATGTAGTATTCATGCACGATGCGACCACCAAGTGTGTAGTTGCGTCTACATGCAGAGAACTACAAGATGACACCCCACACGCTGCATTCGGACCAAGGATGGTCCATGTCTACACCAAATACCTCCCTTCACTTCCCAAAATGCCCGCTTTCGCTACTACTGCTACTGATGACGTCACCAATGACGTCACGGATGACGTGAACATCCCTCAAATAGGTGTCTGCATCCCGAGAACTACAAAATGACACCTCCCACGACACATTCGGACCAAGGATGGTCCATCTCTACCCCAAATACCTTCCTTCACTGCCCCAAAATGCCCACTTTCGCTACTACTCGTACTAATGACGTCACAGATGTTGCGAACATCCCTCAAATCGAGATGTACACCCCGAGAGCTACAAAATGACACCTCCCACGACACATTCGGACCAAGGATGATCCATCTCTACACCAAATACCTTCCTTCACTGCCCCAAAATGCACACTTTGGCTACTACTCCTACTGATGACGTCACAGATGACGTGAACATCCCTCAAATCGGGGTCTACACACCGAGGGCTACAAAATGACACCCCACACGACACATTCGGACCAAGGATGGTCCCTCTCTACCCCAAATACTTTCCTTCCCTGCCCCAAAATGCCCACTTTCGCTACTACTCGTGCTGATGATGTCACCCATGACGTCACAGATGACGTGCACAGCCCTCAAATCGGGGTCTACACCCCGAGAGCTACAAAATGACACCTCCCAGGACGCATTCGGACCAAGGATGGTCCATCTCTACACCAAATACCTTCCTTCACTGCCCCAAAATGCACACTTTGGCTACTACTCCTACTGATGACGTCACAGATGACGTGAACATCCCTCAAATCGGGGTCTACACACCGAGAGCTACAAAATGACACCTCCCAGGACGCATTCGGACCAAGGATGGTCCCTCTCTACACCAAATACCTTCCTTCACTGCCCCAAAATGCCCACTTTCGCTACTACTCGTACTGATGACGTCACAGATGACGCGGACAGCCCTCAAATCGGGGTCTACACCCCGAGAGCTACAAGATAACACCACCCACGACCCATTTGGACCCATAGTGGTCCATCTCTATCCCAAACACACCCCAACATACCCCCCAAAATGCCGGCTTTCTATACTACGGCCAGACTGCGCATGCGCAGACTATTGAACACGGACCATTAGTCTACTCGGATGCTCCTCCACGAGAGCTTCAAAATAAGACCTCATACGACACCATAGGACCATTAGGGACTCACCTAGACCCCAAAACGTCCACCCCGTATGGACCTATGCACCCATAGCCATGCAGTATAGGCCTATGGGCCTACCCAGACCTCCGTGACTATTTCCGAAAATTTCACCGCTTAGCTCCGGGACCCCTCCCATCGTGTTTTTCTTGGCGAGACGAGAAAAATAAGACCAAACAACCCATGGGCTACCCGGTACTTTTCGAACAATTTCACCGTTTTGCTTCGAAACCCTCCCCATCGTGTTCTAAATGAGGAGACGTGAAAAACAAGACCCCACAACCCATATCACAATGAACGTGTGTGAATTTCCCAGATTGGACCTATATAGCCAGTATGGGACTATATTGGTTATATGGTACTTTTCCAAAAATTTCACCGTTTCGCTCCAAGACATGGGCTATATGGTACTTTTCCAAAAATTTCACCGTTTCGCTCCAGGACCCTTCCCATCGTGTTCTAGATGACGAGACGTGAAAAACAAGACCAAACAACCCATATCACAATGAACGTGTGTGAATTTTCCAGGTTGGACCTATACCCCCCCCATAGCCAGCCTATAGGCCTATATACAGCCCTACCCGGTACTTTTCCAAAGATTTCACCGATTCGCTCCGGGATCCCTCCCATTGTGTTTTTCTCGGCGAGACGAGAAAAACGAGACCCCACAACCCATAGTAACACCCACAAAAAAATTTGACCACCCCTCCCCCCATATAGCCAGTATGAGCCTATATACAGACCTCGGTGACTTTTCCCAAAAATTCACCGCTTCGCTCCGGGACCCCTCCCATCGTGTTTTTCTTGGCGAGACGAGAAAAACGAGACCCCACAACCCATAGTAAAGCCCACGGAAAAAAAAACGACCAACCCCATACCTCATACAGGCATTTTCCCTTATATTGTATAATACAGACCCCTATTGTAGGGGTAAAGTCCGAGTTCCGCTTTTTATATTTTCGGAAAACAATCCTAATTTTACATGCACCCACCCTATTGACTTGATAGACAGGCCCCGATAAGTCCGGGGACCGATATTAGCCCTTTTGGCTAGGGTTGATAGGGGTTTTCCCCTATTTTAGGGGTAAAGTCCGTATTCCGCTTTTTTTAGTTTCGGGAAAAAATCCTAATTTTACATGCACCCACCCCATTGACTTGATAGACAGGTCCCAATAAGCCCGGGGCCCGATATTAGCCCTTTTGGCTAGGGTTGATAGGTGTTTTCCCCTATTTTAGGGGTAAAGTCCGTATTCCGCTTTTTATATTTTCGGGAAAAAATTCTAATTTTACATGCACCCACCCCATTGACTTGATAGGCAGGTCCCAATAACCCCGGGGACCGATATTAGCTCTTTTGGCTAGGATTGATAGGTGTTTTCCCCTATTTTAGGGGTCAAGTCCGTGTTCCGCTTTTTATAGTTTCGGGGAAAATCCTAATTTTACATACACCCACCCATGACTGGATGCCCCTTCACGAATGCTTCACTTTGATACCTCACTCGACCCAATCGGACCATGCAGCGTATTTGAAGTATGGGGACTACTTTTTCTCCGCGGAAGCTTTTTCCCGCGACCGCATCACCGCCAGACCGCATCACCGCGGAAGAATACATGCCCAGGGGCCCTTTGCCGGAACAATAGTCACCCAGAGTTACCTCCCCCTAGATTGGAACTCTTCTGTGCTGGAGGTAGTTTTTGGTCTCTTGAGCTGGTGGCGCCCCCTGGCGGAACTCCCCGTCATCTCCCCAACAGTTATCTCCCCCGGCAAAATGGGGGTTTAGCCGCCCTTTCCCTACTACTCAGGCTTTCCATCCATATACTCTATTCCATACCCCAATATTTCAAGCACGTGAAATCAGACAAAAATTATTTACGGGGAATGTGACTTCCACATCCCTGGCTGGACATGCTAGTGGGGAACCCTCAATCCCAGGTTAATTACCATTGGTGGAGTTAACGTCCAACAAATGCAAAATTGAGCTTGGCATCCGGCCCTATGTTATTCAGTGATGTATTCCTCTACGGACCCTGTTGCCTCGACGGAGGTCTTTGTGCTCATCTAGCGCTTGTTCTATTAAGTGGTTAAATTGAGTTGGTCCTGCTGGTCTTCTGTAGATTTATTTTCCAGACAGCCGGTATTCTACTCGATTTGTCACGAATAAAATTATAATTAACTATCTACGTGTTGTTCTGTTGTGTTTGTAGCAGTTCAGATTAAAGAATAAGTTGTAGAATGTCAAATTTCAGCTCTAGCAGATCATGTCACATCGGCGGTTCCCGTAAGTATATAGCATTAACACAGAACGGGCTTCCGTAGAAACAGCGAGCACATGATTTCTTTGATAGGCATTTAGAAGTTGGCGTATATAACACAATGCTATTCTATGGATAACACAGCAATAAAGAAGTTGTTATCCATACATAGCATTGTGTTAGCACATGTTCCAGATTACAAAGTGCGGAGTTGCCTTTTCGCTAGTAGGTCGATTTGAGACAGTTTATCGAGAAGAAATCTGTAGACCGTACCTTGGGTCAACAGTATATATCATTCCTAGCAGAAATATTCAGAGTTTATAGCGAAACCGTTCGAGAAATGACAGTTTATGAAGTTCAGCACTCACAATCGACGCACGTGCGATTGCATCAGCCGCATCAGCCACACAGTGATGACATAGTTCAAATAATCCTCGCTGAATAAAGTCCAGAGCAGCTCAAATCAGGCAACGGTTAGTTCATCGGGTATCTCAAGACGGAATCCCACTTCTGACACCATGTTACGCTATCTCGAGTTGGGCGTATTTGTAGAAATTAGATAAACAAGGACACAGTCTTGATGAACCACATTATCTATTACTCAGTGCCATGTTGTGACGTCATACAATACATATCAGCGGGGCTCTACACGGTGATGCCCGTATGTCGAGCACATATCCAAACAGAACTGTAGGGGTTGCTTGTAAAACCGTGGCTATACCATCCGGTAATAAATGCCCAGTGGTTTGTCCAGGGCTGAAATGAAAAAAAAATAAGGTGTTAGATCATTTGCGTACACTTCGCCATCCGTCATCTGTCTTACCGCGTTTTGATGACCCAGATGGTTAATACTACCCTCCTACCGCTATAAGATTACAATGACCGCCACGTTAACGTAATTGTATCTGACTGATTCCCTAATTAAGTCTGGACTGCCACATATCGACAAGATCTAACCTGAGGTTCAAATCGTGAAAACTTTTCTGGGAAGAACGCATTTTGACAGTCATGCCTTGAGAAGGCGGGAACAAAATCGAGAAAATTGTGGTCTTTGGCAGAGATGACGTGTTCAGCGTTAACGGATCGGGACTATTTTCCGTTTTGGCGGTCGGAAGCTTGCTATGGGGAAGCTATTCACAGGTATCCAAATAGTCGTTCTGCACCTTATTAAACATCAATTAAAACTAACCTCGCATCGAAACCGAAAACATATACTCAAATACCTACCTACCACTGGCCTACGATTGTTCGTCAGGGGGCTTCGTCGCAACAGAGACAGAAAAACAAATGAAAACATTTCCCTACTTTGACAGAGGCTGCCTGAAGAGGGTAAATGGATTGGGACTATTTTTTATTGGTCTGGTGCCCACTCCTCTTTCTTCCTTGCCCATTGAGGCTCTGTTGTCCATCATATTTTAAAGATATTTCTTGTAAAAGTTGTCATGTCTGAGTAGGCTGGTATTGAGTTTACCATAATCATAATACGGGAAAAGCCGGGTGGAACCTGGACGTGTCCCGATTTAGGGTCGTACAGCATCTGACTGTAACAACGACTTATTGCTGAGAAACATATTACCAATAGAGTAGGCTACGCAAGTGAAAAGTCGATAATTAATAATCGAAATAAGCATAATTCAAGTCCAACCGTCTGTTTGTAATATTATCATCTTCTTAAAAATTCACGTTACTGAGAATTAGCGCAGGCCATATAACCACATGTATGCTCCGACTCACGCAGTGATCATTAATTTCAGTCTGCGGTCGGTTATAAATCACTATTACTTATTATCTGTTTGCATACTGTGTAGAACAAGGAACTATGATGTGTATACTCACTAAGGAGTCGACTCATCGTCGGCACTGAACGACATGAATGAAAAACGAAACCTTGAATGACAACTCAAGAAAAGAATTACTTCAGCCACTTAATAAAATGAATGAAACATACGGTATATGACATACATTTATATTCAATTATTTTTATGATAAAACACAAATACTAGCACTATAAACCACTCGGCCACCTCAGCTTCCACGAGAGAGGAAGTTCGGAGTCTATATTGTGTACATTTACTACCCATGATCTGATAGACTGAATATTGGGACAGCTATATAAGCCGATATCATATCGGTATATGCCATTCAGGAAAATATTTTTAGGATGACACTCTTGATAAAGCACAAATACTCGTGCCGCTTGGACCAGTCCTGTACGGGACTCGAACGCGCACCTCCAGAGTTTGGCACCAAATCACCAGCAGAACATATATAAAATCAAGGAAATCAGGAGGACAAGTTCGAATACATGCTATTAACCATGAGTAAAATAATTCGTCAAAAGTCAGTCATGATGACTGTTTGTATTATAACTATATAGGCGTATACGTGTCATGCTAGAAAAAAAGGTTATCTCCAAAGAATGATATCTCTCAGAGTTACACGGAATATGACAGATGCAACATCAAATGGCGGCTTCTGATTGGACAAGAGCATACTTGAGTTGTAAACATACCCAATGCGGCTTCCCCAGCGTGGGTATGATGGGACATTGGGGACAATAAACTATACGAAAACTTGCGAACGTGTGGACCTGTCGTTTCGTCATCTGTCTGCATCATGGCGTCAAGTCGTTGGGATGGGCGTTAAAGTATTAAAGGTGGAATGCAAAGCTCTCCTATGTTCTGCTAAAATGTTAGAAATCAAGGCCATTGTGGTTATAATTGTTTATATGTGGTAATAGTTCTTTGGATTATTTTATTTTTCCGAGTATACCATAAGTCAAAATTGTTACCACCAGAAACCAGGAGCCACAATTTTAGAAAACGTCATTGATTGCCTCCCATTGTTTTCGGAACGTAATGACGTTATAGTGATTCTCACTCATTCATTCGACGTAGCATGACGTCATGTAAAACGTACTGTAAAGAAAATGATATCATTCATAAAAATCAAATTGGTTTTACGGAAAGTTGTCGGACAATTGACCATATTTTAACTCTCAGGAATATTATCGACCATGAGGAATGTGCTAAAAGAAAACTGTACGGGGCATTTATTGACCTGAGTAAAGCCTTTGACACGGTCTGGACTGATGGTCTTTTGCATAAATTATTAAAAGTAGGTGTTGGTGGTAAGCTTTATTCTATTCTTAAAAGTATGTATTCTGGGGCTTCATCCGCAGTGAAATTTAAAGAAGGTTTATCTTCCTCTTTTCCTTCAACACTTGGTGTAAGGCAGGGAGATGTTCTCAGTCCCTTACTCTTTAATATATTCCTCAATGACTTAATTACCGATATCCAACAGGATTCTGTTGGTAAAGTGTGTCTCAATGACTCGTCAAGTGTCATCATACTATGCTATGCAGATGATATTGTCATCCTATCATCTACACCTGAAGGTTTACAAAGTACGCTCGACAGGCTAGGTACTTTTTGTAAAAAATGGAGAATTTCAGTTAATACTGATAAATCACAAATTATAATCTTCAACACAACTAATCCACCAAGAAATCTGTCATTTCATGTCAACGCAAAGCCCCTGACAATAGTCAAACATTTGACACACTTGGGCATAGTACTGAAAAGTAATGGTAACTTTTCTCTGGCCATTGAAAATCTGCGAAATAAAGGCCTTAAGGCTTATTTTAAATTGAAACGATTACTTGATAATGACTCAGAATGTAAACTGTTTGAAAAAAAATGTTTCATTCCATCATAAAACCAGTCCTACTGTACGGTTGTGAGGTCTGGGGAACTACGCCAGTCTTTAAAGACTCGGATGGATTTGAATATTTACACTTGAAATTCATGAAAGAGTTACTAGGTGTTCACAAAAAAAGCGTAAACAATGCATGTATGGCGGAATTGGGTAGACTAATTTGATATCTTAAAACATATGCTCCAGTTTTGGGTGCACATACTGGAAAATCAAGACTCTCTATTGTTTGAGGTATATTCTAATAGTTTGACATGTAGCAGTTGGACTGCATTTATACGTAAGCTATTGAATTCCTGTGGATTTGGCTACTTGTTTCATAAACAATGTAATATTATGAAACTTGATATAGGCAATGTTATACGTCGACTTAAAGATATTGAAACTCAACAAATGCTTGCCTATATACATTCCTGCAGCAAGCTAAATACTCGCTAAAAAGTACTTTCTGTAGATCAAGCTATATTGATATTCTGACCAGCAGAAAGATGAGAAGCACTCTATGTAAATACAGAATCAGTGCTCATCGATTAGAGATAGAACGTGGTCGTTATGGGAATGTAGATAGGCAAGCTCGATATTGTAAACAGTGCAGTAAACAAGTTGTCGAAGATGAATATCATTTCATTTTTAATTGTCCGAAATATCACGAACAGCGGACACCGCACACTACTATACTGAACAAAATTTGTCCGTATTTCGATAGTTTGAGTAAGTCTTCTCGAATGCGAATGGTACTGGGGAACAAGTGTAAGAGCCTGTTGATCCACACGGCCAGGTATTTCATCAAGTGTGAGATCTTAAGAGTACAGTGACTGTCCGTTTCCCAGTACCGGTACCATACAAACAATTAGTTTATTGCTGTTTTATGAATGTTCATTTATGTGCATTGACTGTATTGCCGGTCTGCAAAGGCTGTGTATCTTGGTCAATAAATTTTATCTTATCTTATCTTATCTTGTAAAATGATACATTAAATAAAACTTTAATGAAGGAGACTTCTATAACGTTCTACAAGCAAAGAGACAGGCGATGTAAGTTTTCAATACGAATTTATAACAGGATAACGTTAATATTGTTAGAAGATTAAAATTAAATCTAAACGTTACTGTTTTGGAAACAAATTATTTACAATATATGTTTGTATTTACCATCAACTATCATTCCTAGCCAGATAAGCGATCGATGATGCATGGTGAAATTCAGTTCACCAACCAAAGGGTCACTTTAAAGTATTTAACACTTGCTGACTTAAATTTCACTCGTTCTTTTGTTTACTTACATGAGAAACTTCCCATCTCATCAAAACACAAGACTCTCTCGAAGTAATGAGATAAATTATTCAAAATGTGTTGAATGCACATCATTTATTATTAAATGTCTACGCTATATAGATTTTTAATTTAGTATTATAGCCTTTATCTGGTGCAATACCTCTCGCAGAATGTAAACATCCAAGATGACGGTCACGACGTCCGCCCATCGTTTCTGAACATCGGGAAAGCCCCATAATGATTAGAATGACGCGGGTACAACAAACAAAATGACGTCTGTAATAGTCAAATAACCCGGAACAACTTGGACTTGAAAAAATCTGGATATGTCACCAAAATATCAAACATAAAGTGTTTATTATTTCAAGCAGCGTAATATTAGGTACAAGTGTTTACAGAGCTGAATTTAACGATCAGCATGTAGACATATAGAATATATTCGACATCGTACGATATCCTTCAATGAATGTTGTAGTTAAATACGTTCAGACTGGTTAGGCTGGTTGATCAGTTTAGCCAGAAAAAAAGTCCTGTTGGTCAGCATCTCCACCTGCCATTTGGTGTTTGGGCGTTGATGACGGGCCCATTCCAAGGTATCCACGGTCTCCAGTTGTCTCCAGTGAACACCGATTGCTGATGTTGGTGCTCGAGCAAAATTGGTGGAACTGACTCGTCATCTTATGGCATAAAATGTAGCTAAAGGCGAGATTTAACTTGAAGTCGGAGTTTTGATCCTTAAAAATCGTCTCGACATACCCGCGTGAACGGGTTAGATTGATTTGTCGGACATTGTACAGGCCCAAAACAGGACGATGGCGATGAAAGCACCGCCACATGGTAGACCAGTGGCACCAGTAGATGTCACTTACTAGATGAGCGTCTGATAAGAGATCCCTGAGAACATTTATGGAGTCGTCCATGTAGTCGTCTGCGTCATCCAAAATCTGCTCCAAGGCTGTTGAACTAGGGCGTCATCATCATCGATGAGTGGATGGTTCCTCTGTCTCGATCTTAGTCTCTACGGAGTTCTGCACCCTCGAATGTGACTGCGACAAACGGCCTTGTGTGGGTTAGTGTCGTATCAAATGACTTAGGCGTTTGAACAGTTGTCCACATTTCCCACATTTCTCCTTGGCTCCTGGCCCATGCAATGCACGTTCAGGGAGCTGTAAATGATCCGATCACTGAAACGAATGTGTATTTCGTACAGCTATACTGGGCTTTTTGTGTGACTAGCAGACTCATGACGGCGCAGGTCTTACAGACGAGTGCATAATTTCCGAACAGATAGTACAAGTGAACATCTTGGTGTTTGACATAGCGTTCGCTGAAACGGCCAGATGGCTCCCCTTTTATAACATGCTAGCTGACGATCTAATTATAACACAATCTGTTCAATGGAAATTAGTCTTCTAGTGGTAAGCATGCGTCTCACTCGAAGCAACGATAGTCCATGTCGAATGGTTGAAGCGTTAGGACAGCTTTTCATAGACGTGTAACCCCACCTTGGGTGTAAGGGTAAGGACAAATCGAACCGTCGTAGGTCTGGTGATATACATATAAGTTACGGCACATTTAAGCTCATAATGGAACGTCAAGGAAGACAACTTTTGTTGACAACTGTTATCACGGGAATAGAGAAGATAGGTCCAAATCCATTTCGTGGGGGAAAGCCACCACCGGTGTAACGCAGGGCCGCTCATCGACGTCCATCCACGCCTGTTCTCCGCCGAAACTTGCAAAAACACCCACTGTGTGCTGAACACCCTCCCAATACACTACATTGATGATCTGTATGAACTGCATTGGTGTTCTCTAACACCACATTGCTGCTCTGTAACACAACACACACTCTAGAACACTATATGCCGCTCTATTATGCTGAACTGATGCCCAAACCATCAGATTGACGCTCTATAAAACTGTATAGTGACACTACATTGACGTACACTGCATTGGCGCCATATACAGCTCTATTTACGATCTATGAGACAACATTGGCGCTCTGTGATAGTATATTAACGCTTCCACTGCGGTGTCACCATTCCGCTTTTTACCAATATTGTCCTACCCCCAGTGCTTAACTAATCTGTTTTTCAAGGTACTAATATTTTTGGCATTTGCAAATTCCTCAGGTAGGGCATTCCAGTTGTTAGTGACCCTCAAAGCAAAAGAGTTGCCACTTGAGTCTGTACCTCTCCTTGTAAAGAGAAAGACTATGACTTCGTGTACGTTGTAGATCTGTCTGCATAATAAAAAACTAGATTCTACAACGTCAAAGCTCTTGATGGTCTTGAAAACCTGGATCATATTTCCTCGTGAACGACGGTATTCTAGGGTAGGTAGCCCGAGTTTTCCAGTCTAATATAATATGGTAAGTACGCAAGGCTAGGCCCCAGTTTGGTTGCTCTTCTTTGAACTCTCTCCAACCTGTCTTTTTCTCCTTCTAACCTTTGGCTCCATACAAAATTTGCATATTCTAATCACGGACGAACCAAGCTTCCATGCAGCTTAATTAGAGGGTCTGGGTTGAAATACTTAAAGGTACGTCATTTGGTACTTACGGGTACTTAAAGGTACGTCAAATGCCGTCATTTTCATCTGACGACGATACAGCTCACAAATCTCCAGTGTACGAGTTGTCACAGCGAAACAGCTCACCAATTACCAGTACACGAGTTGTCAGAGCATTTCCATCATAGCTCTCTAGATTTGTATCTAATACCGCTTATGCCGGTGCTAGGGGCCGTGTGGTCATATCATCCAAGTTGCCACATGAACAGGTACAATAAAAGCGTACCTGAGATGCAACACATATCACGAATTCTGGGTATGTGCTTTAGAATAGGTTAACCGGGAGACTATACTGTGAAGTCATGTGGCTCTGCCAGTATGTCGGCACCTCTTCCCACTTCCCTTATAAGTGTTGTAATTATAACGCCCACAGCGTGTTTTGCCCTATTTACAACAGAGTTGACGTGCTTCTCAAAGCTGAGTTCATCATCAACAATCACTTCGAAGTTTTTTCCTCGCTAGTCACTTTCACGCAAGTTTGGTTTGACAAATGTTATTCATGACGAGAATTTCTTCTATCAATATACGTGGCCAGAAGTAAGTTATCTTCAAGCTCGTCACATGCTGCAACATTATCCACAGATTTGTAAAGCTTTGAATGTTTATAGATTAAAAAGAGGACGAATCGAACCGTCGTAGGGCGCTTCCTTGAGGAACTCCGCTTGTGATATCAGCCAGACTTGAAAACACCCCATTGGCACAAACACGCTATAACATCACACTGACGCCATGTGTAATCATGGGTCAGAAGTAACGTCTTGACCGGAAGTGAAGTTTGGGTGTAACATCAGGCGAGTGCGCATGCGTGCGCCGACTTCTCTTCCGGCCATGACGTGACTTCCAGCCCACGTCATAGCCGTACATATTCACAAAGGCCTGAGCGACAGTTGTACAATCCGCCATCACACGTTACTCACCCATGACTACTGACCGTATGCGGATCCTAAAAGTCATCCACGCAACAGTCACACATAGGTGTACGTCCTTACCCACACATAGCTTTCGGAGCCTTACTCGCATATAGCTTTACATACCTTACTCACACGTAGTTCTACAGACATTTCAGGTATGTAGCTGTACAGAAACTACACACAGGTAGAGTACTTACGTTTTTATGGTTGCTTTTAAGTCGCCAGACGTCGGCAACTATTCCCACCTCTTGCATATCGCTCCAATTTCTTGCCTGTATATGGTAGGATTCTGCTGGTGGACTGTTAGTCCATCAGGACCGCCCTCTGTTTATTGTTTTTCTGGGAAATTTAAGCCGTACGCCGTCGAACAATACAGGTTACTTTTTCTGTGTATTCTTGTATTTATCAGGTTTATCTCATGTTGAGGCGTTTACTCCATCAGACGTCCTCGATGCTAATCCATTAGCATCAGATGAGATTTTTTTTAGCAGATCTGTCAACTCCAGAGCCAGCGTATCTAATTTCGCTTAAGCCGGTGCTAGGTGCCGTGTGGATACACATGAACAGCTGCAATAAAAGAGCTGCTGATATACTAAGGCTATGCCCTAGAATCCATTATCGGGTCTGATTCTGAGGCGACAAGGGAAGCTTTTTAGTCGCCAGATATCGTCAATTTTCCCCACCTCTTGCATATCGCTCCAACATTTACTCAGCAGTATGCCTGCACACATTCAGCATACTTAACTGTGCACACCTTACTCACCGATAGCTTTACAGACATCACTCGTACATAGCTGTACAGACTTTATTCACACAGGTGAAATACTTTACCCATGCCGACGACCGGTGATTCTCTTTGGGCACTCCGGCTTTCTCTCCGGCTTTCTCTGCCTCTAAAACTGGCCATATTTGTGAAATAAGTTTGAGTGTGACATTAAACCAAATTTCCTCCCATGCCTAGTTGTACGAACTTTACTCTCTTACAGCTGTACAGACATTATTCAAACATAGCTGTAGATATTACGCACACATAACTACTAGTACATAGACCGTACTCTCGCATAGCCATATAGACCTCTTACATAGCGCACAATACAGTGCTACACAGCACCAATGTAATGTTATATAGTGACAATGATGAGCCAATGCTGTGTAGAGAACGCTAATGTAGTGTTATGAAGTAACACTGTACTGCTATGAAGCCTCAATGTGACATTATAGGGCACCAATTCAGCGTTACAACGTCGTACTGTAGTGCATTATTGCGTCTGTGTTGTGCTACACAGCAGCACTGTGGTCTTATAGGGAATCAGAGTAGTGTATTGGGAGTGTTAAGCATACGGTGGGTGTTTTGCAAGTTTTGGGTGTAATGCATAGAGTCAGTGTACTATACAGAGTGGCAATATACATTTACAGAGCGCCAATGTAGTCTCATAGAGCGAAAAATCGATTTTTATATGGCGTCAATGCAGTGTACAGAAGGTCAATGTAGTGTTATTAAGCAACACTATAGTGTCATGGCGTTATTTTGCGGCGCCGTGGTGCTCATCACTGTCTGTGTTTTGCTATAGAGCGGCAATGTGGGCTTAAAACACTCCATTGTAGTTAATTGTGAGCTTCGGTGTAGTGTATTAGCATACGGTCGCAGTTCTTGCAAGTTTTGGGGTGAATAGGCGTTGATGAGCGTCGATGGGTGGTCCTGCGTTACACCGATGGTAGTTATCTCCCATGAAATGGGTTTGGTCCTATCCTCTCTATTGACAACAGTTGTCGACAAACGTCGTCTACCTTGGCGTTCCATTATGAGCTTACAGTATGAACCCAAGTGTGCCGTAACTTATACGCGTTTCACCAGACGGCTCGAGCCGTCCTTACCCTTATACCCGAGGTGGGGTTACACGTTTATGAACGGCTACCGTCTACTTTACCAGATATGATACGGCACCAGAAGACTTTCCATTGAACCGATTGTGATAAAAATAGAACACTGGCTGGGGAAAAAAGGGGGCGCGGCATGGCTGTTTCAGTAGAAGATCTGTCCACCACCAAGATGTTACCTTGTACCAGCTGCTCAAAATCATTGACACGTCCGCGCGACTTGCGTCGCCAGGAGTCTGCTAGTCAAGACGAAATGTATACAGTCGTTTCAGCGCCCGGATAATTTACAGTGTCATGAACGTGCGCTCGATGGGGCAGGGGGCAAGGAAGAATGTAAGGAATGTGGAAATCGCTTCGAACGCCTAAAGGCCCATTCTCACGACGCGATTTGTAGTAACAACTCGGCGGGGGAATTCCCCGATTTGTAGCATGCAACTAATCGCATGAAATAGGACCTGCCCTATTTCATACAACTTGTAGCATGCGACTAAATCGTACGAGTGTTCTCACGACGCAACTGAGTTGTATGCTACAAGTTGTTACTACAAATCGCACCGTGAGAATGAGCCTTAAGTCACTTGATGCGACACCAAAGCACAGTGACAACACGCTGTGCCGCAGCCGCGTTTGAAGTTGCAGGAGTCCGTAGAGACCAGCATCGAGACAGACGAACCACTCATCAATCGCGTATGAGTCGATGGTGATTGTGAAAACAAGACACACAGATGCAGTAATCTGAATATTTTTTGGATAAATCTGCAAAAGTTCTTCCAATGTGAAAAATTTGAACTTTTAGATGCGTTTTCCTAGATTTACGGCGCGACGCCTTCGTCACGCACGATATTTTGATACAATGAAGCCTCTGGTTCACACACTTCGCACGGGTCAAAGTGAACTCATCTGATTGGCCATGATCATGGTAACATCGGCGGTGCATACGCTCTGGCAAAAGAATTACTCGGCCAATGCGATATAGAAATTATATATAGAACAATATATAAAAACAAAAAGAAACAAATAATAAACAGAACATTGCATGGCTATACGCTTGAATTGTCTGGTGAGATATCCTTCCGTTCATTCGAAAAATGCGCATGAAATCCTAGCGTAACCATGCAATATCCTCTATATTTCTAAGAGAACAGGTGCAGATTTAGCAAAAGCCGTCCACCATTGCTATATTAGTGATTATTTCGTATCTATGAGCTCTATGAGGTCAAGTATAGAGAAATCCCAATTTTCTGTAAGGAATGTGTTCTGAGCCAAGACATTTTGAGCATTTTGGAATCCACCTACATTTGATATTCATTTTTACCTCCATCTGATGGAGAGCAACGTGAAATCTCCCGCCAAATAATTGTCATATGGGGAACCCACGACTCATAGGATTTGCAATAGGGATTGCCATGGTTCCCGACGAAATTTTGAAGCCAAGTTTTTGGACAATATTGAAATAATAGGGAACCCTCATTGCAATGCATTTCAATGGGCCTTGCTTCTGTAGTCGGGTTCCACCTCTCATCATGCTTCACGAGTTACACGTAATGTTGGCCGCTTCCATCGGGAGATTCAACACGGCGGCTCTCCAACTTGTAGAGATGGACAATGCGATTTTTTGCCGTTCTTCAGGTAAGTTTATTGCCGCCATTTTATGTCATTACACACCACCCGTCTTTTTTTATATCGTAAAGTATTTGTCGGCTGATGACTTATTACAAGCGTCTAGTCCGTCATTCATAATTCAGCCGTCGTCCATTAGAGAATATCCGCGTCCATAATCCAAAGACCTATTCCATATTCCATATAACATTATTAGCACCAAATTCAGAAAGACAATCATAGTATACAAAAACATAGGCTTGTTTCCTACAAGAGAGAAGCGGTCAACAGTTTTCAATGATGCCGGCAAGACATCATGATGTTCCAAATATATCAAATCCGTATCGCTGATCAGTATTCTTAATCCATAATATTCGTTGTAAAGTCGTCATCTAAAGAATGATGTATCTCAGTCACGCTTTGATTGTGACTGTTCATATGAGTATCATGAGGATCTTGAAGTACATGGGTTCATACGGCCCCTAGCCCCGGGTTAAGCGGAATTAGACACAAGTTACGAAACGTAAGGCCATAGATCTTGCACGCTACGTTCGTATTTTGCTATCAGCATGCGACATGTATCGCCAAATTTGAGAAACTTTGAGTGGAGGCGTTTGGTGGAATAGCCCTGTTTTATAAGTTTCTGCAACAATGTTTTGTGACGTTGATTAAAATCGTCACATTTAACACAGGATCTAGCAAATGCTACTAAGCGAGATATGTATACTCCATATGCAGGTCCCACTGGAATATTACTGTCCAGAAAGGGATAGTTTACGATGTCGAAATTGTAATCAGCTCTTTTGTCATAAAGTCGACCAGAGAGAATGCCCGCTTCATTTTTACAGAGATATAGATCTAAATATGATGTGCCTGTAGGGCTGTCTGTAGTTTCCTTCAAATCCAGTGAAGATGGATATATTTCCGTCACTGCGTCATTTATATAGCGATTATCCACAGGGAGAAGATCGTCTATATAGCGTTTGGTGAATGAGAAGGAACGGGCTTTGAATAGATCGGTATATGAAAGCGCCTGCATATAGTCATATTCATAAGAGAACAGATACAGGTCAGCCAACAGGGGTGCACAATTAGTATCCATTGGAATACCTATATGCTGCTGATATATTGTGTTTCACATAGATATTTTTAATGAGAAATTCAAGCAACTCTATAAACAAAGAAACATCCCATGAATGATATCTCTTGTATGTAGTCGAGCTAAAGAATGCTTTATGGCTTCCGACATTAATATATCTACGATCAGTTTTCTTGAACACAGATACTATTAATGAACTTAGACGTTCAATAAGGCCCTGATGAGGGATTGTAGTATAGAGAGTCGAGAAATCCCATGTGGATACATGTCTGTACGGTATGTGACCTTTAGCATCAAGTTCTTCCGTAAGACATTTTGAGTTTTTTAATATCCACATACATTTAACGCCAGAGTTCTTAGAAATAGTGGCGCAATACCTTTCCCAAACTGCTTTTACCTCCTGAAGGGCCGTCGTCAATAGGGTTGAAAGAAGCTTGGTGGTGCAGCTTCTAGAACCAGCTATGAATCTAGCTTTGTATGGTGATTTATGCATTTGGGAGTCCAGTATAGTTTTGGTATATCGTTATGATTGGTTGGAAGACGAATACCTCTTTCCCTGAGAAACTTTTTGTAATTGTTAAATAAATCTTCCAGAGTAAATGCAGTTTGGGAGTAAGTAGACGTATTTGATGAAGATATGTCAACACTCAATTCTTTTAACCAGCACCTGGTAATAGTAATATTTACATATGAATATTATATTATTCGGAGCTTTGTCTGCTGGGATTATGAAGAATTTACTCTGGAGATTTGCTAGAACTTCTTGCAAATTGAGGTTTCTCAGTACTTGTTTTGCTTGGGGAAGAGTACTTCTGTCAATATGGCGGATTGTTTCAACGACCTTGCTCTTGGTGAGGTCCAGCCAATCAGCGAGTACTGTAGGTTCAACTTTTTCTCGCTTAGACCAATCAATAACGTACTGTTCCAATGCAGACAGGACTAACTTCTGGTGGGCCTTCAGATTTATTCTTCTTGGCTCTCTATATTTAGGTCCTTTTATCAGGAGTAATTTCAGATCCTTATCACTCACCACATCAAGGTCACCAATCACAATATGTTTGCATGGTGTATAGATAAAGTTCGACGATTCACAATCACAACTATAGCCTCCTGACGTGTATAAGTTCCAGTCAAACTCCTTGACAGCATCGGAGTAACTGAATAGTTTGGTAGCTATAGATTTAGTATACTTATATGAAATGCAAGGAGGTTCTGTGAACTTAAAATAGTTTGGTACAGCGTTGCGTACCTCAGGATCATTCAGGATTCGAGGTAAATTAATGATGTCCAGTCCTTAATCTAAGTAGTTGAGTTTCAAGAAAAGCCGATCTTGAGATGTTTCGATTATGTTCACTGGACGATACAACCGAAAATACGCTATACCTGGACATACTTTACTGATTTTTGGTGGTATTATATTTCCTGAAGACGCAGATTGTTGTATATCTCTGGCTATTTTATCTAAAGCTCTCAGAGGTAACGCATACAGAACTGTACGTAAGCTATGTATACTATTGGGTGTGTTAGTTAAACCCACTAAGTAATTTAAAGTGATATGATCGTGAACCATCGAACTATTAAACTTTCGCCAACCATGGCTGCGATGTCTCCGTTAATGAGGTTTAAATAGTCGGGTAATGTTGGATATATTTGAACGGCGGTTTGGAGCATTGCCGATCCCACTGACATTATCATTTAAAGCAAACGGAAACACTGACCCAAGTTCTAGCATCCAGAATAATTCCCGCTCTCGGATTTTTCTCACAAATCCAAAGGAGGAATCCTTAGTAGATGGATAGACGACGTCTATGATCTGAATACTGAAGTTATCCCAGCCATGGTCGGGTCCAGAAAAATGTTTACCTATAAGCAATTGCTTTTTCCCAACGGATTTTCTGTGACCGTTCACCCTAAGCTGGAGTCTTTGGGTGGTCTTGCCAACATACTGTTGACCACACTTCTTACAGGAAACTAAATAGATACAGTTTGTAGTAGAACAACTAAGATCAACATACGAGTTAACAGAATATGAGTTACCAGTTAACGCGGAACTAAATGAAGCAGAAGTATTAAAGAGTGGACACATGAGACATCCACGATGTCCACACTTGGACATTTTGAAATTATTACATGTAGAATTCGGTGCTAAACAATCACCAAGCGCAATATTACAAGGGTTTGATGTCGTGGGCTTGCTTTGCTGTCAGAAATATATCTGTCATTTGGATTGAAAAAGGTCTTAGTGCATTTCGAACTATTAGAGACTCGGCCGAGAAACCTGCACTAAGGTTCCTCGGGTCTGTCTTAATATTATTTCTTTCTGTTGTATCCATTATGAGTGTTGGATGTGCAGGGGCCCGGCCTCGGGGACAACTTGTCCACCAGCAGAATCCAGGCATACACAGGTTAAAATTACAAGCGTCTAGTCCGTCATTCATAATTCAGCCGTCGTCCATTAGAGAATATCCGCGTCCATATTCCAAAGACCTATTCCATATAACAGTATAAGCACCAAATTCAAAAAGACAATCATAGTATACATAAACATAGGCTTGTTTCCTGCAAGAGAGAAGCGGTCAACAGTTTTCAATGATGCCGGCAAGACATCATGATGTTCCTAAAATATCAAATCCGTATCGCTGATCAGTATTCTTAATCCATAATATTCGTTGTAAAGTCGACATCTAAAGAGTGATGTATCTCAGTCACGCTTTGATTGTGACTGTTCATATGAGTACCATGAGGATCTTGAAGTACATGGGTTCATACGGCCCCTAGCCCCGGGTTAAGCGGAATTAGACAGAAGTTACGAAACGTAGCGCCATAGATCTTGCACGCTACGTTCGTATTTTGCTATCAGCAAAAGATCGAACTGGTCGAAGCCAACCAAATAGTCCAAGTTGTTGCATATCAAATACACGGAAGGTCATGCACGCACTGACTGGAAGACAACAGCACAATCGACGATGCCCTGATTTTTCTGATACTTTTTTTCTTTCAGTTGATTTTGCTAAATTTTGCTGATAAATTATATTTCCTTGGGGAGGGCTATTTATTTTGGCATTTGGCAGTTGAACAATGGTTTGATTTTGCAGAAGCACCAAATTGATCTAGCTGCGTGAGTCTGTAAACTTATTTAATAAAGCTGATAAATAATATACATATACTTTTTGTTTGACAACATTGTAAACGTTTTCTTTTCATTTATCCTAACAGTTTAGTGACATCCACATTATGTGCTGTGACACTTGTTGATGAAAAATAATTTGCTTGTTAAAACCTGATATTCTGAAAACTTATTCTGAATTGTAGCTGAAACAAAAGAGTATCGACATTCCACATGTAGGCCTACATTATTGAGATTTTTGACTGATAGCATGGATGGAACCTTTCCCAAACAAACAGACACAATCACTAGATGAAAGAAGGAGATCATGATATACATTTCAGGTTTTACCGATGCCAAATGACTTGAACAGAAGACAATTAGACAAAAAGAAAATCAATAAATATATCAATAAATAATAAATTACATAGAAAATTTTCTTGTCTTTGCAAGGGGGACATCAGACACACTGACAACACAGACCATTCATTCAAATTTCACCTTCCATTGGGGAGACAGAAATATTCCTCAAACACAGTATACGTATTCTCTTTTGTGATCTAACTTTCGTTTGTCAAAATATTGCTCCATAGAGAAGTTATTGATATAAACAATCCTGTTCTAAATTATAATATCCTGGATTCTTATCATGCTCATGCCACTAACATGAACTCCAATCCAACCACTGATCAAGATCCATTATCGTTCTTCAGGATTCATATTATTGATCACTCATAGATTGGATTAAGTTCTCACAGTACTCAGTTCTCATTTCATACTTTTGCAAATTCTTGTAACATGGTCAGGTCCCAGTTCTATCAAGTACACGTATGAAAGATGCGAACTGGTATAATGGATTCATCTTGTTGTGTATGACGAAAGAATGAAATATAATGAAGGCCATAAACATTTTCAATGAAGTGAGTTTTGATATGATATATTTACACAATTGATTCCAACTTGCAGGTCATGGATTCAGCACTTCTGATCTCAGATGCAACAGGATTGTTACACAATGGATGTACTGGATGAAATGGGAAAACCAAAACAGACTATTGATTGGTTCAGTTGTGTCAGAAAGGTGTGGAATGACAGAGGCGGTGAAAATCAGAGCCAGTGATTCGCCACATCTGGTATATGTACACGTATAAAATATATACAGAATGAACTGCATACAGAATAACACAAAGATCACCTATATGTATCTCATTACATTCTTAACCAAAGATCAATGCCTGGGTGATATTACAACAATAACATGGTGTTATATATTGTTATGATTGGCTTAACTTTAGCTGCTGAAGATATTTCTAATTTGAGGAAAATGGGCAATCATACTAAATTTATTTTCATAACTTCATTCATTTTCACAATAAGCAACATAATCGAGATTAGCAAGTGAAGTTTACAATAACATAATACAATACGCATCATGGGTCTCCTTCAGTTTAGTGTAGACATATATACCCTTGAATGTCTGTTACCATGATTCAGTCATAATATTGTCTGTAATATATTGATGTCGGCAAGGAATAAACATAATTATTTGATAGTATTATTAATTGTATGTTGTTTATGATTAACATGAACTTTTTATTTGCTGGAATCCAGCCATTTGTTCCATATGGGCAATATTCTCATCAGCCATCACCATTCAATATGAATATGAAAGTCCATGGTAATTGATGTTGATTTGGGTGGGGGCGTCCTCTCAGGGGGAGGTGGGGGTGGGAAGGGGCATAATGTCTCAAGCAGTATCCCAGGTTTTCCATCAATATAATCTATTCCATACCCCAATATTTCAAGCACGTGAAATGAGACAAAAATTATTTGCGGGGAATGTGACTTCCACATCCCTAACTGGACATGCTAGTTGGGAACCCTCAATCCCAAGTTAATTACCATTGGTGAAGTTAACATCCAACAAATGCAAAATTGAGCTTGGCATCCGGCCCTATGTTATTCAGTGATGTATTCCCCTACGAACCCTGTTGCCTCGACGGAGGTCTTTGCGCTCATCCAGCGCTTGTTTTTATACAGAGCAGCACAGTATAAGTTTTCACTTGCTGCACAACTAGTTGTCAACAAGGTAGACAGAAGTTCTGAAATACAACTTCGGAAAACAGCTATGAATCTACCTTCCTATGCTGTTTCATGAGTTTTGGGTTTCCAGTACACTTTTGGTATATCGGTATGAGTGCTCATTCCTCAATGCGAAGAAGTGTAGCTATGCTTAATTCGTCTACCATCACCAACAACACTGGCGTTTACCCAATTGCCATGATTGTGCTATGCTAGGCTCCGGTGTCTTAGCATACAAGCTATCCCCAACACTAATATTTGGTGATCATCTACTTATTTGTCTGAGAATTTAATTTGAAGGATACTGTGCCAGTAACAACCCATTTAGGTGTAAAGTAGTGATAAAGGCTTATGGTTTTCTTCTAATCTTGAGAAGATGCAGGGCGAGTCCAATATAAATACAATGCCTCTTCAACTTCCATACTTTTTTTTGTTTATTGCTTTGTCTTAATTGAGCGATTGAAATAAAATTATGTGGGAAAGAATGAGCATTTCACATGGCTAGCCTCCTTATAGGGCCCCCTAATTTTCCGGACGATGCAGATACGCAAATAAACGTAAAATGCCAGTTTTCGCCTGATCGGAGCTGATATGAGCAGATGAATCAGGCCTATATTTGTGTTGACAAAAAAAATTATCGTGACAAAATTTAAAGACGTATTAATCAATCTCATAATGTAATATGATAGCTCAAGGTATAACATAAATTATCAGTATCGTACGTGACATTTATACCTCATTCATCGTCGACAGATCAGGCTCTCAATTCTTACAAAATGTTAGCATTCCAGGGTATCACAAGTTCCTCGGCAACAACATCAGGTCACATGGATGTAGATTATATGCCTCAACAGGATCAAATCAGCTGGAATCCAGTTGCAAAAACCTGTCCGTTTCGGCCGTGACTTCCGCCATTGTACCTAAACAATTTCGAAACTGACCCAGATGCATACATCACGCGTGAGTCCCGTGTAAACAATTTTGCAATATTTTCTCCTTCGTTCCCTCTTATAAATGTTGTATATGGTACACTATATTTCGTGTGTTTTTCTTGTAGATATAATTGGAGACCATGCCCAGGGAAAGCATAATGACAAATGATGTAATATCAACAATATCGATGATTGAAATGGAATATACATGTACGACGAGCAAACAGAATTACTAGAGAACAACAGTCTCGGAAGCAATGTGAAGATCATCACTGGTTAGAGACAGTTGGTATGATGTAAAAATAGAGCACGATGTAATTTATGCGTTAAAGGATGTAATTTACTATAATAGGTAAAATGTATATATGTCCTAACCCTCGCCTCCAAGTTAATCACAAAAACATCGCCCAAACCACCATCAGTCGTCTGATCAAGGAACTGGACAGGATAGATGAAAAAAGTGGAACAGATATGAGGCGAGAAAGGTAAAATTCCAGATAACGGAGATTAACAGCAGATGGCCAACCTCCAAGACACTGGAATATTCCCCCCGGGCACCCCACGAGAAGCATACACGCTCCGAGAAACTGAACTCTCCATGGGTTCTTGAACAAGTGTCGTTGATTTTAAATCATGAGCTTATAAATGTTGCGACCAAGCATTACTGGGTGTAGATAGTAAATTCCAAGAGGAGTGACTCGTTGGTGTAGTGGGTCTATCTATATTCGAAGACTAAATTCGGCAGGATGACGAACGCACTTAGATGGAAGTACACTGCATAAGCAGGGCTAAGAAAAGAAAGTCACTGGAAATATCTCAATAGTAATTGTTACACGCAAATTCGTTCATTTGCAACTATATGCCCATTCAACAATGGGGACCGGTTATAATATGGAATAAGAAAGAAAACTCTGGAAAATTCCTTTTGAAAACGACGATTTGAAGTCCCACCATCTGCCATCATTAGGGAAACATGGTGGATAACGTGAACTTACACAGAACGTATACCATTTGTCTTCCGTATCCGAAAATGCAACAGGCTGTGTCTGTCAGCAAATATCAGTTATATTCAACGATGGCCAAATGTTGCAGGCAATAAATGTCAAATTTTGCCGAGGTGACGCCGGATTGTGTGTTTTGGTACGCGTGTCATGGGGATGTCCCTTGCCCCCCTCCCCTCTCACAGCGCGCATTATCGGGACACTGAAAACTTTTCAGTCCTGTTTCCAGGTGGGGTACGGGCGGAAAATCGGGGTGGGGGTAGGGAATATTATTGGAGATTCATTTATCAGCCATTTACAAGTTTTCATTTTGTTGAAATTGACTAAGAGTGAATTTAGGAGGATGTCAGAGGCATAATTTTCAACCTCGGGAGCAATTTGCACCTTCCAACCGTTGAATCTAAAATGCCAACTTTTTGGTCAGTCATATCACGCTATGGAATCACCAGTAAAACGCATAAATGGTTCTGTTGTGTCTTTTGTTGATTGATATCCCATTTTGAGATGTCTGGCTACTTTTGTTAGGAAATTCAGCTTGTTTCGAAAAATTCGACAAATCACCATGTTGTAGGCCTAGCCCTATAAGAGCAGGAAAATGAACGTCCTCTACTCCTTTAACAATGCAGAGGCCAACCTTGTCTCCCCGTCTCATCGTCTCATTGTCTCATCTTCGGTGCGGCTGTATGGTGCAGTTACGTTGCCCTTACAGAGGAGAGGCTCCTTACTTGAAAATGCAGTGCTCAACTCTCACACGGGAGATTATGAGAGTGATTGGTACATATCGTCCTTCTAGGACTGTGATTCTTTGAGATGGAGAAGATGAAATTAACTTATATATAGACTGGTCGAAATTGAACATTTGTGTTGTGTACCTATATTCAGATACCAGCATTGGGATAAATTGTGCAAATGTAAAAAAAAAAGCACTAAAAACCGCAAAATCGTTGAGGTTAGAGATCCGGTAAACCCTATACGGATACTGGTACTGTCCGTATCTCAATGGACATGCCTTTGTTTTGGTTAGATGTAACTTCCAAGTCTGAATGAAAAGTTGTAATTAATTGGTCAGACGCTGCTATCATATATATTAAATACA
Source organism: Hanleya hanleyi (assembly GCA_036873755.1). Lineage (NCBI taxonomy): Eukaryota > Metazoa > Mollusca > Polyplacophora > Lepidopleurida > Hanleyidae > Hanleya > Hanleya hanleyi. The sequence goes on from JAVTVY010042608.1 coordinate 77,806, forward strand.
GCTACATAATTATCTTAATCAGTATGTGTAATATGCTGAATGAATATAATTTAATAAATTCATAGAACATTACATGTATTTGGGTTGCACTGAAGTATTTTCATTCATATGTAGTTGACAATGAAAAAAATTTGTTAACAAGAATCGGTGCCATCCAGGCTTGTTTAATCAAGGTCGCTGTATCAAAACGTGCAAACTCCCCACGGTGAGCAGGTTGCCTAACACGATGATGAAATTCTTTATCGTGATTTAATACTTACAATTTCCACCTATCGTGTTTTTTAAGTAGCCGTGTGAAGTTGTGACTACCACAGAGTTTTGCGTGTCACGGGCACATAGATCAAGGATAACTTGTGATTTTGACCAAGTCAGATACATGTTCTCTGACCCCTGCGCAATGACGTCATTAAAGGTATTCTCTGTTCTACATGTGTTTTCCTTGTTCCGAACCATTTACAAATATTGTATATATGCATTTCGCAATAAAATTGGGAACGCAGTTCATGAGAACTCGAGCAAGTGCCAGTAAACTGATATAATATCGACGGGCACGCCTGAGGACTGACAGTAGAATTTGGAATCAATCATGTCGTTAAAGTCGTTTTACCGCTTGTGCCAGCAGATCGGTCATGCACGAGGGATGAGATTGCGAATTTTGACATCCACATTGACTGGGTCCAAACGGCATGCGAAGTGTTTGGGACTGGCACTTGGAATTGTGGTAAGACTATGAAATATTCTTATTTTCGTATAATATGGTAGGTTCAAAATTGAATGTTCAGATAACTGGAAATTCACATGAGCTGTGTATGTATCGATTAACCAAGAAATTATGTGCAGTAATTAAGCCCAGAAGTCCAATATGTATGGTGAACCATTATGACCATCACCGTTTTCTTCTATTTCATTTCTATTTTATTTTTTTTCTATATTTTCTTTGTATTTTTCGACTTTTTGTATTTTGGAAGAAATCTGAATTAAAACAATGAAAATTCTATATAAAATCGAAGAAATTATGCATATAATATATAATATAAAAATATATTTTCTTCCGCGGATATAATATTTCCTTCAGTGATAAAATATTTCCTCTGCGAATATAAAATTACCTCCGAGGAAATAATATTTACCCCGTGAATCTAATATTTTCTCCATGGAAATAATACCCCTGGAGATCTGGAGATCTGGAGATCTGACGACCCACTTGTTACCCGGGGAGGGTCCGCACCATGAAGAGTGTGAGCCAGCGACCCTCATATCAGCCCAGTCCATACCCAATAGCTCCTTTCCAGTGAGCCCCAATCCTGGTTGCTCTCATTCGAACCCAGGAAAAAAGGCACAGGATAAAAATGCCCCAAACCATTATTTTGGTGCATTTGCAGTACTATTAGTTCATGGACTCGTAGAAATGTTATAAAATTAGAGTGCAAGCATGAAACACTACAATTAAGGAGAAACTTACTATTGAATCATATCAATTTCGGTTCATATAAATTATATCCAATGTGCAAGAAGCTCTTGTAAAACACAACAAAAGGAAGGATACCATACAAATATTGGTAAAGGCAATTAATTTTTATCCATAAAGCTGACAGTTAATTGTAAACAATTTCCCAAATTTATCTTCATGGTAAATAATACAAAAATAAATTCATTGTCAACTATATGGCAAAATAATTAAAGCTTTTACCAATATTTTTATGGCAATCTTGTTCTGTATTTTGCCGGAACTTCTTTATATCGTGTATACATTAGATGGACCAAAAGTGATGCAGTTTAATGGTACATTTTCCCCGGTATTGTATTTCCATGCTCGCACTCTCATTATCTAACATTTTCGCAAGTCCAGGAACTGATTGCACTGCATATGCTGTCATATTCATGATGGCATATGCTCTTCACTATTTTTCAAGATACTCTTTAACAACAAATAATAGTCACTTCACTCATACCTTAATAAACCAGTATTACATAGTATATATGCAAAGGTTTTACAGAAAAAGTACAGTACTGTTCAGATTGGGGATGTTTGTTGAAAACTGTTGAAAGCTATCCTCTTTTGTAAGGATCCATCTTGTGTCTTTTCTCAGTTATTTGGAATAGGTTCTAACTGTCATACGAAATAAGTCTTTCATTCATTGACGCGGAAATTATTTTAATTTTTTATTTTGATTATAATTTTTTTTTTTTTTTTTTTCAATTTCGTGTCTCCAGCAGCGTCCCCAGAAAGGTATGAAATGCCTCGTTCAGGATCAACTGATTGTGGGCACGGATAGTTGTGTTAGCTTTCTACTATGTTTAAAATCTTGGCACACATTCTTCCCTCATATACTAAACCAACATATATAATTGCAACCTATAGATAATACGGATAGTTGTGTTGGTATCCATTTGGGTAGTATCTGTTTTTCATGCAACAAAAGACGTGCCCGGTTCACTAATTCGATGTCATCCAAGACCGTTCCGATGACAACTCATCAGTGCTGAGCTGCATCGGTGATCTCAGCTTGAGTTCGTAGGCACTAGAAATCACCTAAGGATCTACTAGTTAGAGTCTAATAATCAATTTATATCCTTTAATCTGCATGACAGATAGATTTGTTTCTACAAATGATTACTAACCAGGTTCTGGTGCCTATGTAATTTGACGTCAAGTTTGACGTGTCTAATGGCGGCGCCCTACAGTTGTTTGCGCGAAATAATAAAAAAAAACACAATCTCCGACATAAAATGGAATATTAGCATACAAAATGTCAATTTATATCGGAGAAAATGTATAGCGGAAAAGGCGTTCAGGCGAGTTATCCTTTAATACATGATTCCATATTATACGTCCTCACTGGTATGGCGATTGAATGAACTGGTAATGCTGAACCCTTCACTTTTTTGACGAAACTGTCACTTAATCAAACATTGCCGACAAGTCACTAGCCTATGGCTTGAGACTCTCGTTTTCCCACCAATGCTATCGTTCAGTACTTATATATTTGGATTTTTCTTGCATTATCAGGGTTTGAGATTTGCTAAAACTGAAGCTGGTGTACAGGAAGCTGTGGAAGAATTCAGGCATGGGAATTATGATACCATTCCTGATCCAGAGATGGTTGAACATTTCAGGTACAGTAAAAGACGATTGCCTCCTAAGATTGATGTAGATATCATCCGAAGGCTGTGAAAACGCAAGCCAATTGGTGAATCTTGTTTATTGTTGTATAATTGAGCAACTGTCATGCAATGGGATGAGGGATTGTACAATTATGTGTTGCCAATCAACTGTCCTGATTTTCACTTCCGTTTTGCCGTTTCACACCTTTCTTACCCAGCTAGCCAATCAATATACAGAACTAGTACTTCCGGGTCATCCAAAGTCTCTACTAGGCACGTCTCCCATTGAGAAAGATTTTCTTCGCCAAGCATAACGCTTAAGCTATACTACCTATAGCTGATGTACACAGATAATCCGCTTCAATCAGAAGTAATGTACCTGTAGTTGGTGTTTAGTTTCAAGCGAAATAAACACTATGAATATTTGCATGGCCTTTGGTTTGCTGCGTCGCCATATTGCATTTGCAGAAAGCGGGATGAGTAAATATTATTTGGGGCGAGGGAAATGGGTGCTTACAAACCAGGAGCTAGTCGAGATTTGACCTTGGAATTCGCACTTGGGCCATCAAACTGGTCATTTTCTTGACCATCTTAAGATGATCAGCTGGACGACTAAGGGTAACGCCTCCGGTACAATTGCTGGACCACCTAAAAGTGGTCATTGTGACCATCTTATTTCTCTCAGTGTTGCTGTGGCGGAGTTGAACCTGAACTCACTAAACAATTTCCTATGCCCATCACCGACTGAAGGAACTGTGCTCATCTGCTTCTGTCTACAGCATTCTACCCAGAAGAGAAGTTTAAGGAATATTCAATAATAAAATCTTTAAATTATTACGCAGAGATAGCGTGTACTGCCGAATAACCACGCTCTAGCAGCACAAACGCAAGAAAAACGAATGTTCAACAAATTCGAACAGATGATTCTGACACATCTTTTCCCATAGGTCAGCACATGAGCCCCGCCCACTAGGAGTAGACACATTGCCACATCCAATATGGTGAGTGTTCTTTCATTATATGCTGGTTTGTTAATATTAGTAGAGAAAAAGACCACCTCACCTCTGGAGCTTCGATATTATAATATAGCTCAAATACATCCAAGCCCAAAGGAATCCCATGTTAAAGAGATAGACTACCCGAAGTAATTCGGGTGTGGCCATGATATTACATGATTACGGAAGCCGAACGAGTAACGAGAATCTTAAATCTGCTTATCAAATGACCCTACCACCGAACGCATCTTTTATTTACAGACTTGTGTCTGACCAATATGTCATTCTTTTTGATAATCCCATCGACAAGCATCAACGTTCATTATTGTGTAGTCATATATACATCAGACGACGCGACTATTTCGGCATGCAAAGCCACAATCGTATCAAATATATAAAATTCGCTATGAAAGACAGCTGGCTATTGAATGTCAGATTTTAGGCTTGTAGTAAATACACTGAGGAAAGATGAACAATTTTAATCTTATATGAATCAATGCCACCATGTATAAATGAATCGGGCGAAATAGCTCAGATGGATCATATCTTAGAGAAAGGGATGGAGAAGAGACTACGCAAAGGTATTTAAGATTACATGATCAGTTGGCGAGAGAGGAGATGAAATCATATCCATAACGAGTATGATTCAAAACTCCTGGATGAAATATAGTATAACAAATACAAATTAGATGAATGTCGCCGTCGTTTGTCGCATTCCACTCCTATGACATTATCCTATTTGATATTTTCAGGTCACAAGAAGAAGTGTTACGTGTGGAAATAACCCATACTGAACCGGAAATATTTGTGGATCATGTAGGTACTTCTTGTTTTGGCATCTGAAAAAGTGGAGAGACTTATTAGAAGTTAAGTTAAAATACGGTTCTGTCTCTCACGGTGCCAGCATTCTTTGAGTGTACACCCTAGATGAATAATCGGTTCATACCAAGCTAACACTTCAAAACATTTTGCCCGCATTTCACTACCGCATTGTTTAGTGGTATGTATCTCAGGTATGGGGAGAGAATCAGCAAAATGAGGGCTGGGTTGTTTTGATAGGTAATGTTGTAATTTCTGTAATGTTTTGATTGTTGGCTCCTTGCGGGCGCTTTGATTAGCATAAATAAAGTTTTATTCTATTCTATTTTACCGATTGTACAACAAATCTTTCTGATAACTTTTGCACTATTAATTGAGAGTATTAAACATGTATCGGGCTGAAGTAGCGCGCCCTTTGTTCTCAAATCCCGTCCTAGTTCTCAAGATCCGATTGAGAATGATTCGTTTGATAGTATTCATTTTAACTACAAAATTCAAGAAAATGTAACTCGAAATTGAGTAAGCAAAAGAGACACGCCCTTGGATTTCGGAATGTCTACAATAAGAATGTTAAGTTTGAAGCTTCTGCTCGAACAATCTATTTGTGATAGGGCGACTTGGGACGAAGACCATATTTCTCAAAGTTGCTTCAGTCAAATTCCAGTGAAGCCATATTCCCGACACAAAACGTAAAGCCATTCTACACATTAAATTTCCCGAATTCATACTTTGGGTCCGTTTCTTTAATTTATATTCAAAATAACCATTTCGCATTTCTCAATCTCAGCTAAAGATTAAACACGCCCCTTATTTCTGCTACAAACTGGAAAACATGTGATCTCATTGTAAATCTATATTGGTTTCATTTGCATACTTTTATTTTGAACATAACAGTTTGCATATCACTGTGTCCAGACTATGAGGAAGTGGTTTGATGCGTTATCTGGATTCAATAGAGGAGAGAGAGACCCTCATAAATGGCTCAAGTGAGTATGATCCCAGTGTTGAATGTAGCATTTTGTATATAGAATAGTTTCAGATACAGTTGTCGGACCAACAGTCGGTAGATTATAACTAATCCTCCCCTGCTGTAAGATTCCAATATACCATTGCTCAGAGAATACTAGTGAACCAATCGGACAACTTTTAGTCGTATCCTCGAGTACCTGTTCTCTGATCCGACATTGATAACATACGCTTATCTAATAAAATAACATGGCGGTACACTCAATATCTCGAACTGGTCATGGATTGGGTCTTCCGGTATTCGATCATGGACATCTGTCCCCTGCCTTGGGTAGTATTGATTCTACGCACCTATACAAATTCCTCGACCTCTCTCGGCAGTATAGGCTGGCAGGAGACTTGAATAATAGAATGTGTGTCTTCCGCTGCCACTTGTCCGAGTTCCTGTAAATTATGCAACGTCCTGGGTATGAAATATTTGGTTAATTCACCACTGCAAACACGAATACGATCCATTTGCACAGGGTTCTCAGTCATTTTGCTCTCAGTCATCTGGTTTGAGACTGATGTTTGACAGAATCGGCAAGACAATGGTCGGTATTACCAAGAGGTGGAGACATTGCGCGAATGGCCCTGTGATATGTGTCCTTTCTGTTTTAACAAGACCTTGTGCTCCGCATCTTCATTTTCCTGCGAAGTAGGCTCTCATTTGCAAATTGTGCAGTAATGAGTCAGTCAGTGAGTCAATCTGAATCCTGTCGATGGCAAAATAAGGAGAGCCGTTGACATTAGAACCTTGATTTTTGGCGTGAAGGTGCATTAGGGGACTGTTACCAGCAAGTTCTGAGCTGATCTACTTTTGATGACAATTTCTGGTGATTTTTGATGAAAATCACTGGTGATTCTGACTAGGGCTGTGCCCATCGTAATATAGGCAGGATTTCAACTTGGGTGGGGGGAGGATTTCCGAGAGTTCAGTGCGCGTCGTAATCTCTACTGCCTACCCTACTTCGTAGGTCCTGTGACGTTATTCACACTGCCATGTTATCAAGACAATTTCTACGTTCCCACTTCGAATCTGCCTTGATTTATCTGACCACCTTCAGTGTTAAAAATTCGAGGTATAAAATTCATCTACTAACGTGAGACGACCCAACCAGAATCTACACACCGATTGTGTGTAGAGGTACATTATCCTCAAGTAGCGGCGCCATTCCTCCTGATATGGTGTTTGTGTTGGCCCGTGTCTATTTATAAGTTCTTTGAGCATTGAAGCGGGCCAGATATATCAAAGCAGGTACGAAGTGGAAACGTAGCAATTGACTTGACAAAATGAAGATGGTGCTTCCGAGTAACGGGATTTCTGTGTTGAACCAATCACTTCCTTGTTGTTGCGGTAGTGGCGTGAGAGAGGAAGGAGGGGATTTTGAGATGGTAACATGTTAGATGCTTCATAATGCTACATGTTTCACCCTATTTTTCCACAAAAACATGTCTCATAGACGTAACGATGCAACTATTTGAGGGTTGTGACATGTTTCACTCGCGCTGGCGTCTCACTATAACGGTCCGAAAAGCTGTTTGAAACATCAACGCTGAAACACGTGCAACCGAGTTGCATGACGACACGTGTCAAGAAAAGCGGAGTACAAAAGGGATAGTGCTGTCTGATGCATGGAATTAGATACCAGGTCGTCTTCACACAGTTCGACAGAGAGCTTTAACAATTTGCAAACAAAGATATGATTACCACTGCATGGCTTTCGGATATGTATTTCTGGTCTTTAGCGACCTGGAAGATATATATCGGTATTGTGAATTAATCGACTGAGCATTTTAATTGAATTATTTGCATAACAATTTAACTCAACCAGGCCTAGGGTATTTGATGCCTGCCCAGGCGCCATTTCACTCTACCCCTCTCCTTCCAAATATGTCTTTGCTCATTGAGATAGAGGTCTGAAACTTCTCACAACATCAGCTTAACTAAAAAGCTTTGAAGGTTTCACAGTTACGTCATATTCCAAATATGCATTTTTGGTCGATTTTTTGTAAGATTTTCCCAGCCCAAATTCTGGCTCTTCACTGGAACCCTACATGGCCGACATTTTGAATTTAAGAGTATTCGCTCAAAAGATATGATCATATTACGACACACCAACAAAATACATAGCAATGTTGCCAGAATAAAAGTGACACTTATGGGGCACTAATGTGAGCAGCACTGAAAGAAATAACAACTGTGTTCTCCGTGTGATCACATTCAGTATTTTGAATTGTGAATGTGTAGCGCACCAGGAGATTTTTTTAAACAGAGTCAATACGATTGCTTACGTCATTACAGCGTTGGACGGGATTCGGCCTTAGTGGCATATATAAATCAGAAGGAGACAGAATGGACATTATTTTTCATACGTATTGGAATATTGAATAGTGTTTAGTGTCAACATTGTTTCTACTTCATCCCACAATGTGATCACTGTTGCAAAACTCGAGACGAATCCAGCCCTCCAGCCCTGATTTTAATAATCATCTGCGATCCGTATTCCATACCCCAAAATGGAATGAAATTTCAGCCACCCCGAAACAGAAATAGTTAATCGCGAGTAGCATGTCAGGAAAAACATCAAAGGCAGTATCATTCAGCAATTTCATATTTGTAGGCCCAAGTAATACAGTACCCATGTTCAGAAATGTTTCCAGTGTGCCGGATTAGACATGGAATACAATATGGGATAATACTTTATCACAGATCAGACAATGTCTTGTCAACGGACCAATATGGCAAGTTGAGTAAATTACATGTATCTTTAACTTTTAAGTGTGAATCAGTGATATAAATGAATCAAACCTCGAGCACATTATTGCTATATGAACAATTTTCACTCTACGGTAACGGGGTTCACATCAGGGATTTTGATGTACCAATCATGCATCTGTTTGAAATCATTATTAGGTTTGAGTTAACCTGAGGAGCAGTCCGTTTTATGTGTTTCTGTATATGATTATTGCTTGTTCATACATGTTCTTGAGTTTGACTTCCAACGAATATAAGAGAATAAAACTTGATGTATGTTGATTTTTGATGAATGTTTTCATTTCAGTACCTGTATCATGCACATGCTAGTCTGACAGTCTCCTGAAACACGTAATGGGATGTAGACTGTTTTGAAACACTTCCAAGTTTGAGACATGTACAGATCCGTTTCACTTGTGACATGTCTCAAAAGTTGGGACAAAGTCATGTTTGGGCTTAGACGTTTCATTTTGAAACATGTAGTCGGCTCTAACATGTTTCAGCTTGAGACATGTATACACAACACGTTTCAAAATGTAGAACGTTACATGTTTCAAACGAACACGTGCTTATTGAAGATATGTCTCATATCGAGACATCATTAACTCATGTGAAAAGGACACGTGTTTCAATTTGAAAAATGAAGCCGTTTTAATATGAAACATATACGTACTCACATGTCCCAAAAGTTGGGACAAAATCATGTTTCATTTTGAGACGTTAAACATGTCACCAATTTTTACAGTGTACTAGAAGCTACCACCGACAGAACTCTCACTGCGATTAGCTCCATTACTGGGGGCGTGATATAAGCATGTTGTGTGTTTCTACTAACATTTTGGGAAGCATTATCCTGGAACATATATAGCCTGGATCGAGTGGGATCTAGATCCATCAAAATGTCTTATGTTTTATTGTAGCCGTATTTGTTTCCTGGAGACGGTAGCTGGTGTACCGGGTATGGTGGCAGCCATGACCAGACATCTACACTCTCTGAGACGAATGAAGCGAGATTATGCCTGGATACACACTCTTCTCGGTAACATATTATCGCTAAAATTATTCACATTATTATCAAAGAATGCAACAATATCATGTCCGTGAATTTGAAAGCCTGTCCACTTCGAATCGGCGGGCTTTCGGTCTTGCCATTGTTGAGTGTTGCACGCGGAAATAAAAAATGCCAACGCTAAGGTTGGATAAAGTGACAGAGCATACATAGACAGCACGCAGGGCACATGCATACACTTGTCCGTCGAAAAAATTTCGCCGATCAAATGCTTCAACTTTCTCGTGAAAGATACAAGTTTACTTTTATGTGGTCAAATTTGTTATATTTTGTATACCTGTCGTAACATATGCCGTTCTCGCGCTTGTGACATTACACAATCTGCACGTTGCCCAGACTACTAAATCGGAGGGGGGGGACAGTTTTCCACATCGTGTTACAGCAGTGAGAAAGGTATGAAAATTAACGCGACACATTCTGTTTACCAGAGACAGTTGTCATATTTACACCCAGACGCCTACTCCACACCGATCACCAGAGACCGATTTCCTACATTACCTTACGCCATCATATACCTGAGATGCATGTTCGCAACATATATGTTGCCGCACGTAGTAACCCCGTAGGTGCACAAAGGCAACAATAGTTGCCGGTGTAATTCATTCGTGTTATATCAGTCGATATTCGTGTTATATCAGCATTATATGATGCGTTTGGGGCCAAAACAAATAAACAGATAATAATGTCATTTTTTATCAAAACAGACACGTGGCTGAAAAGTATCTCAATAAGACCATCAATAGAGCACGCGGCATCAGGCACCATGAACATACACCTGGGAGTGGCAACTAAATGGCTGCCATCTTAGACATGCTCGCCGGTTTCACAACGCCACCAATCGGCTTTCTATTGAACTGCGGTTGGTTGGTTGTTTGAAGTTTAACGTCGCACCTAACCTTACTGGTCACACGGCGACAATGATCCAAACAAAAATACCCTAACAAACCCTAACCTTTAAACAAAAACCTAACCAAAACTACAAAAAAAATTGAATTTCGAATTTTGAAAATTAGGCTGTACAGACACTGATCACAATGGATCCTCAGAAAGCCCAATCTGTTTGGTACTTTAATCTACCTCCTGTAGGGGGTAGACCTATTATATTTTTCTAGAAGGACAGAATGCAGGAAAGGGTTAAAACCGTGTTATATTGGCATGGAAAGATCGAACATGAAACCACAGCAAAAATAATATGTACTAGTGTTAAAGTGACGAGGACGGAGGGAGAACAGGTGATCGTATCTAAACTCGTGGACACGATATACCAAATGTGTATACGGATATCCAATTGACCATCTAGGACTGTGTCTGTCTTAATTTGCTTGTTTTACAAGACGTGGTATCTTATTGCATATTCTCGTCCATAGTCCATTTGTAGATCACGAAGCAGTATCCAGGTCCAGATACAACAGTTGCAATGATCCGGGGCTGTTTATCAAATGTCTAACCATTAAATTCATACATCAAGTATCCATCCATTTTTTGTTTAACAGAGGAAGCTGAGAATGAGAGAATGCATCTGATGACAGCTCTGCAGTTAAAGCAGCCATCTTTTGCTTTCCGTGCCACTGTAATAGTTTCACAAGGTGAGTTTTGTACGTAAGCATGTACATATATGTGGGCCTGCACTGCAAAAAAAATGTGTTGTTTTAACACAATATTGTGCTAAAATGGCTTCAACACAAAATGTTTTGTGTTGAAATCAACATGGCTTTGTGTTAAACTTCATATATCAACACAAAATTGTGTTTAGAGTTCAACCCAAATTAGTGATGATTCTAACACAATTTATGTTATTTTCAACCCAATTCTGGTGGTAAAATGGCTTCAACACAAAAAAATTCGCAGTGTGATTCAGCAGGCTATGTGAATTATGAACATTTTTTATGTGCTGATAACATGTCTGCATCCCGATGGGATTTCCTTCTGTAATGGAAAGAGTAAGATTTGAGTTTAAACGGTCGCTGTGTTATATATCCCGAATGGGAATGTACAACGCCGCTAGATAGTGAATTTGGAAGCAGATTCTGAATATTAGTGACGCCTTCCAGACATTTGATGATTATCCAACCTGTAGAGAGATAACTTAATTTATGTTGTCTATACTGCGCATCATATAGTGTTGCTAATGGTGATGATACCATTGAACATCGTCCCAAATAGAGAGTTATTTCTTTTAAGTAATCGTCTATTTGATTACGAAGAAGGACAATTTTATCTTTTGACTTTTGGCTTTATTCGTAGATGCGAGTAATGAAATTTACAACTTTCAATCCCTCAACTCTTCGTATTGTATGAACAGATGGATGTCATATTATCGTGTGACTCAGTGGAAGGCAAACTGATAACGCTGTTTCGCTATGAATGTAAGGCGGGAAATGTTTGTTCGAATAAAATTACCTTCACCTTTGCACTAACACATGTACTATCGAATTTGTTCAATTACAGGTATATTTGTGACGATGTTCAGTTTATCGTACCTCTTCAGTCCTCGCTTCTGTCATCGGTTTGTGGGATATCTGGAGGAGGAAGCTGTGAAAACATACAGCAAATGTTTAGAGGTATGAATTAAAATAGATGATGTTACAACGAAACACCACAATATTACGTATCTCCATCATAGTTCCGACCTCTGTTATACACCCCTCCCTCATTCTGTCCTTAGCGGTATACTTCCACTCTCAGGAATGAGCCGGTGTAAGCTGTGCCATACCCATGGACCTATGTAGTCTGAAACCTAAAAATCTGGAAGGTAGTTAATATTTCTACAGATCCATCCCCCTTATATTATAAGTTCTGCCTTTCTTCAAGTTACACTTGTCTTATCGTAATTACTCGTTGGATGCAAAATTACATTTAGGGATCCAGTAGAGATGTTCTAATTTTAATATATTGATACACGCGCTATAATATATATGTATCGCAAGAACACGTATTTAGCATTTAATTATTGTATTTCAGGATATAGACAAAGGTGGGCTGATGGCCGAATGGAGAACAATGAAAGCCCCAATAGTAGCTATGAGATATTGGCAGCTCCCTGTAAGTTAAAAAGTCAAGTATCAGCCATTGAGGTCATACCACTTCTTGTACGCCGTTAAATTGCAATTTATCGATTACTTCCCTTTTTGGCGACTCCATACTTTTACTTGAATGGTGATTCCCATGACTTATAACATCCATTCAGGCAACTACCCGGACTTAATCAATGTGAATGAGTACCTTAGAAATTATTTGTATGATATGAGACCCATATAGGTAGTTCACTGCATATTTAGGGCGTGTATTACACACATGGTGGAAATCCTGTTAACAAAAAACATCGTCGTGCAGATAAACTCTTGAGGATATTATTGACAGGTTAAGTCGAATGCAAGTGGGTATTTTCCACCCCACCCTAGCATAAAACACATTTCCTCCCGACACGACCAACAAAATTTTCATTTCTTTTTTGTTCTTATTTTTGGAAAACAGTCTAGACGGCTTTGCAACACCTTTGCCGAGGCTATGTCCCAGTTTTCCTTAACAGTGTTCCGTGTAATTTAAAACCGGCCTATATAGTTATTGCTTTCATGAAGGACAGGTGCAAGCGTCCTACCAACATCGAGTAGATAATGTACGATGGCTTTCTCTGCATGTCTATAATCGAGATACCTGATTTACAGGATACCAGAACATAAGCAGGCATAACATATCAATATAAACATAGGCTAGTTTCTGGCAAGAAAGAATCGACACCAGTTTGTAAAGAGATCGACAAGAGACCATGAAGTCCCAATAGGACCAGAATTGTTATATCCTAATGAAGTATCCTAAGTCTTACATATATGAACTCATTTCAAACCGGCTATGTTTTTCTGTTCCTCCTGTTAGGCTGGGTCGACAATGCGAGATGTAATTTTGGCGATACGTGCCGATGAGGCTCATCATCGGCTGGTCAACCATACACTTGGCTGTTTGAAAGAGGACGACTACAATCCATACCACCCAGGGAAGTGAGACAACAGTCACCTGCAGCTCTCAACCGTTATCACCCATTCCAGTAATGAGACTGAATTTGAAAGAAAGACGATATTTTTCTCCAATATTTTGTGGACATATAACGGATGAAAATTTATTAAAGCCGATTTACGAAAGAAAACAGATAACATCAGGTTGAATGCTAATTTTTCCGACCCGGATAGGGCTTTTTATTTAATCCAATTGAGGCGAGAAATATTGGATATTAACGATTTTATCTGCATGCAATCATTATCACTGTCGACTCACCGAATATCTCAAACGTATCTGCTAATGTTTGAGTAACAGTTGTGTGAACGTGCGAGTACGAGGGCGTGTTTATGTTTAAGAAATAACATTTCATTTGAATATTCAAATCCAACCTCAGTAAAGACTAAATTTACCAAATTTTTCGATAGATTTCAAAATTACAATCGTCACAAGCAGGATCGTATTTCATAGCCGTTACCCTTTTGTATATATCGTTACGGCCAATCACAGGTGAGTGACTACGCAAACTCGCTGCGCATGTGTATTTTCTCATGTTTGCGTAGTAAATTTGAGGTGGTTATAAAATAATGGCATTTCCATCGATCATAACCGTAGGTCATGGAGTTCGAGAGTCGTGACCTATTCTCGTGAATGATGCTTGATGAAAGACCCATGGTGGTATTCGAACCAGAAGCAAAATAGGTTCGTGAAATGAGAGTACATCTGCACTATTAAAGACCAACCTCACCTAAGATCAAAAGCATCCAATGCGGTTCTAATGAGTGATAGCGGAATAGAGATATGGGTATATCCTGTCCCACTTCTTCAGTAAAATCTTCTTTAAGCCAAAGACACTCCTTGGAATTCTTGAAATGCCACTTTTATTTTTGTTGCTGTGGGGCTGTTACAAAAGCGGGCTGAAGCTTCGTGTAACAAATTCTGAAACAAGGTATCAATCTCGCTCTATTCAGTGGTTACATTTCGGGGAATCTGTACAGTTTGCCTTATAGAGTTAGTAGCCCATCTTCTGGAACTCAGTATCAACAACCGTACTTCTGGTAAAAAATACCTCTTTGTCCGGGAAATCTTTCGATTTTCGTAATCTCAATTGAGGAGATAGCAGCAGATCTACAGAGATTTAGTATCAACAACCGTGCTTCTGACCAGATCCATAACAGAAAGATGGATACACATCAGAAAGTAGCAGCATAAGTCCGAAGTATCGGAGAGGCCTATCGGTTATCAGTCGATCAGCATCCAGGTTAACCATAAATCAGAACTCCTAATAGTGTAGACGGATTCAGATTCACTATTCATTGGATACTGAGTACTGAGATAGCACATGGGCGACAAAGATGTATTTAAATTATCGATCGCTATCTGTTGTCAGTTTTGAGATACCCATGCATAATTGGTACTTCTGCATGAAACCACTGTCGCGTCATGACGCTTTCAATGTCTACTCGGGTCTTGTGAGCTCACGATCGTCAGCACTACCTCAATGAAACCCGAACAAAGAGCCTCGTTTTCATTATCAGAGAACTCTAATACTGGAAATGAGTCAACTGGTAGTGATGTTATCAAACCGGAAATAGATCAGAGATAGAGAAATGGGCTCGATTTGACGTCATCAGATAGAAATAACTCATATTCTTCCGAAAACAAACAGGGAGTGTAGCGAATGGAACCTGGGATATGTTAGTCCCAGATTATGACCAGTTATTTACCAGTGCAGCTATATTTCCTCCATCTATTGTAGAAGGTGGGTTCTGTAACTCGAACGATTCACTGGTCTGAAAATGCACCTGAATATTTATTATTGGGCATGACTCTTCCGTGACCCTAATTTCGAAACTTATTGATTTTTTTGTTTGTTTCGAAGAACTCTCCTTATATTTCTTGAACTGCTCGACAAAAAAAAATATTCTTGCGGGTATATGCTCGGTAAACTTCAAGCAGCAAAAATGTCTTACTTTCCGCAGGGTCGGTTAAACTTCACGATTGTAACTCACTGGCATATAATTTTGTAGCAAATACCAATGACAACATGCAAGTCTAGAAATGACATTCATGATGACATTCATGATGCAATTCAGCATTCATTGAGTTTGTTGAATTATTATGTCTATTCCACACTCCTCGATATACTGTTGTAAAGACAATACAAATGAACGTCACGAGGAAGTCTCCAAATTATTACGTAACACAAGCGTTATTCAGTACCGATAACCAGAAAATTGGTGTCCATAATCGAATTACCTTAATTTCATATGACACGATCAGCACCAAATTCCAAGCAAGTGTGAATAAATATATATAAACACAGGCTAGGTCATTGCAAGGAAATAGCTACACTGACCGTTATTCTATATTATAAATGACAACATATTGCTGAAAAATAATCTTCGCTTATATTTGGGTCCACAAAATTTAGTGTAGCTTAATAGTTTTTGGTGATTACGTTAGAAAAAATTGTATCTTCAGCGCCCTTTTGTCACTCACTGACAAAAGCAATCCGTAAATATGTATGGTCGCTGCTTATGCAACGAGCAACGAGATATCCAGAAACCGTTTTTGACCGAGTATTGGAACTAAAAGACCCATGGAAACTTTTCATGAATATATAATACAATCCCAGAGAAATATCGACAGAAAAGGGTACGATTTTCTTTGGAGCTGGTTGTTATCCTTCGAAGCATGACATCACCATATCATTTTAAGTGTGATGACAGGTTTAAAAGAATTTCAGCACTATCAGGAACATGCTTCTCGAAATGAGTTTATTTCTGACGTGAATATGCTAAATCTTTGGGACGGTACCGTACATGCTATTTGTACGTCCATTGCAATACCTGTTGGAGACACGGTGCTGCTCCCCACTGATCAATAAATCAACCAATCGTTAAATCTTACTCATTCACTCACTCAGTTATTTGAGTCGGTAGAAGCGGGTAGTTTTCTGTATTCTGGAGAGTATGTGAGGCCAATTACACAGTACAGTTGTGAACTAAAGTTAAAACATAGTAAAGTGAAGTACAAACGAATCGCTTGTAAATGAAACACCAGATTGCTCTTCCTCCTCTCCATTGTAATAGTGGGAAAGAATGACCGGTCTAATGGGTTTCATATAGACTTTATTAGAGTAAATCATGTTAGTATTTTGACGCAGTGTTTCCTGTGTATATGTCCGTCGTGCGTTTGAATACTTTTATGGGAGTGAACCATGTGCCATCCAATCACGACCAGATTTGAAATGTCTGTTTATTATTAAAGTACCAAAACTTCGAACTATGCACGCCGTGATAAATCGCATATTTGTTTATTAATACTGACTTTGATGGGGCATCTGACCATGTAATATGTGCATGTGAATATCTAGCCCAATATTGTGAGGGTATTTGTAAAGTTGAGAACGTATGAGATTTTCAGTAAAACTGACCTCAGTAAAAGGTGGTGGTAAATTCCCTTGGCTAATAATGCGAAGTTTTTTTAAATTGCCTTCAGATTTTCAGGCGGGTTATTTCAATTCGAGATAATGCCATTCGGTCTGGCGAATTCATCGTTATCTTTCTATCGCATGATTTCTGGGTAGTATTGAAACTGTTGAATGTGACATCGACGGTATTGTCATCCACACTGAAACTTAAGAAGAACAATTGAAATTTTCGCGGGCAACGAGGGCGTCAAACTAAGATTACCGATAAGGAGCATTCACCCAAAGTTGCAATATTATATATTCCAACGTAAAACCCTATTTCGTACGAGCATTCGCGTTTCTGCCCATTTGGGTCTGCCTCTAGAAACCATCCTGGAAATCTGTTAATGATGGCATAAACTTACATGGAAAATGGAGTGATGTCATCAATCCATTAATTATATTTGGGGTCTGAGATGTGCAGACCGGTTTGATGTGTATCTGTCCGTCACGTATATCTACAATAGACTGATGCGGATATCATCTAATCACGACCAAATTTGAAGTGGCTGTGTATCAATCAAAGCTACCAGACCTCCAACTAGGCACAACGTGGTAAATTGCATATTTGTTTATCAATGCCGACTGTGATGGGGCAACTACCCATGTAATATTTGTATGCACATATCAAGCAGTAAGTTATTTTCGGATGGCTACCATAAAACATCGAGGTTCGGCAATCGCTGAAACACTTGTTCGTTGAACCACTATAACGATCATCACAAACATCACTTTCGGTTCTAGAAATGTTTAAAGGAAATAGGCAGTCAGAAAATTTGTCTATGGGGTCATATGAATTCTTGTCAGTACGCCGGCATCGTTTTACACGACCCTTTTTATGTCGCGTTCAATTTTATGAGATCGCTTATTGGTGAATATAAGTAATATCGCCTAAGTTATAAAGTTAATAAATATACTACTCCGAGTATAGTACTGGTACCCCGTGATAGTATTTAACGGTGATTCACTTGCATATACGAATTGGTAGCTATAGTATCAATTTACACAGACTTATAGGTTACCATTAACTAAATATCCGCCTATCGCCATACGGGTTAAATACCCATATCACAACCAAGAGAAGCTAATTTGCTGAATTCGCTCTGACAGTAAATCATTATCATCTGGAAGAATATCGCTGACTAGCAAATATTAGAATAACACAAATTCGTATGGGCGCAGACATCATCAAACAAGTCCATACAAAATGCTATCCGAAAAAGGAATGAAAGGAATATCAACAGAACGTTGGAAATAATGATTCGAATTATATGAAATTTTTAAATATCATTTACGAATTTATCACCTATTTTCCAACTAGCAGGCCGCTCGTCATTTATTAACCAATCTCGAGCCAGATCATGCTTATATGCTAATACCTCTTTGCGTAACTTTTGAGCTCGAAGTGAAGTTAGGATGACCCTTTGAGCTTGAGCTGCGATAAGTTCTGTCCCCACACTAATATAAACCATCGAAAATAATAGATAACTATATATGATAGAAATGAATAGCACTACGGCACATTATAAATATTTGGCTATTTTCCGAGGCAAATAGACACGCTAAGCCATGTCCAATTATTTACATTTTGGAGATGCTAGTCAGATTTCTCTGAGCTGGAGTCGAACGGTGGTGATTCTAATACTAAAACTACTTTTGCGGAAATATATAAAGTGTAGGGAAATATGTCATCATTTGTGCTTAACTGGCTGAATTAAAATGATAAATGTTATACATGGCAGTGTGACTAACGTCACAGGACCTACGAAGTACAGTACTTAGGCATTAGGACTCGAACGCGAACTGAACTCTTGGAAATCCCCATCCCCAGTTGAAACCCTGCCTATATTAAGATGGGCACCGCCCAAGTCAGAATCGCCAGTGATTTTCATCAAAAATCACCAGAAATTTTCATCAAAAGTAGGTCAGCTCAGAACTTGTTGGTAACAGTCTCCTAATGCGCCTTCATTCCAAAATAAATAACGATCGCCGATTTAATTTTACAATTTTTTAATTAAAGGAAACAGATTGAATAATATAGGTTCAGTAGATTTCAAGCTTTACGTGTGAAAATACATTTACATCTCTTTAATGGTTTTCAGTGCCCTTGTACAGGATCAAAACAACTTTTTGAATCACATTATTTTCCCAACAATACAACAATTTTTATATATAGTACTATAGTAGAAAGGTAGCATTTATGTAGTTTACGGTAATTCAACTCAGACCAACACCTTCTATGCACAAGATAATAATGATTCTATGTCATTCTCCTGAGCATAACCGGTACAAGGACGAATAAATAGCGTCTCTACATCACGTTGTTATCTAGATATATGAGACAACACATTTTGGGCATCGGCAATCTGATGAATGTACTATTCCGGTTTTCTTGTTTCACATTATATTCTATGGCGGTTGATCGGTGATTTTCTTCATTGATAAACGTTAAACCACCTCAGCTTCGTTGTGTGAATCGGAATTGCTGTGACATACCAACACACTCCGTGGCAGTGATTCTGTACCCCCTAATCAAGGAATCAAAATGGATCAGTCCACAGAAAATATACGGCACATTCTTGTACTCCCAGCCTTATCATATTTGATGGCATGTTTAGCGGGCTGTTTAATGTCTAAGCTAGGAAATGTTCCAGGGTAGTTGACAGGCATGCAATAAGATACTATAGTATCTGCTATACATGAGGGTTGTGATGGGGGCGAATTAATAGTGGGTGATTTGACTTCAATAAAAAACAGCATTGAAACACATCAGTAAAATACATCAAACGTGCACATGTATACATGGCTGTTTTGGGAGTTCAACTCAACAGTTTGTTTATGTGTATATTAATATTTCTACATTGCCTAGAAATAACTACAGACTTGTACTACCTGTACTTGGAGGAAATATTAAAAAACAATGAGGAAATTATTAAAGACTTATATTCACCTGTGACACCCTCATACATGTATGCACTGATGAAGCCAAATATTTAAACACACACACTCGGGGGGGTTAAATGTTCTTGATTTAGCTCTACCAAAAGACACAAGAATACTAGAACATATGTAATAATACCTACTAAAAGTATATTGGATCATATTTAGCTTTATCCACCACCTGCAGCATAAACAAGATATCTGAGGGCAATTATTATGTGTTTCTTCATTGTGCTTGTGCAAAATCTGAATATCTGAGACTGTATGCAGTGTGAAGGGTTACCCTAGAGGACACCGACCATTGTAATTTGATGTGACAAGCAGCACGAGTAGAAACCAGCCTTATCTCAGTGGGCTTGGATATAAATCACTGTTAAAAACCACAAGGCTCGGATAGAGCCTCTCTCTGTGTTTGTTCCAAGGAGTAAGTGTTCATTATAAATCTAATTTTAATCAGAATTATTTCAGATCAGAACTTGCTGGTAACAATGCCCTAATGCACGTTTATGCCAAAAATCAAGGTTCTAATGTCAACGGTTCTCTTTATTTTGCCGACGAAAGGATTTGGATGGACTGACTGACTGCCTGACTGACTGACTCATTACCGGACAATTTGCGATCTGTAGCCTACTTCGTAGGAATATCAAAATAAAGCCCCATGCTTTCGGCTATAGAGAACGAAAATAATGCGCAAATTTTTAGAGATTTTTCGACATCACATAGACGTCATAATTATCCCTATCGGTCCTGGGGAGGGGACAACATGACACCCTATGGACCCAAATTTTGTTTTTTACATCATACCTTATCGTAGGCACACGTCGGATTTGGGAGTAGGGATACATTTCGTCCTCTTTACATCGTCAAATCTACGACTACTGTAATGAACTGCATATCGATGGAAAGCTGCCTCAGTGGCCTATCGAAATAAATGACTTGCCAGGATTTTGAGACGTCATCATGATGTCTTTAATAGCTTCATAATATACATTCAGTTTCACCTATATTTCTTTCAGTTTAATACGCTAATAAAATAATAGGGCGGAACCCGTCACTAATTCCAGCATAAGGCAGCTCGATAGTTTTTCCCCCCCACCCCCCCAAAACAAAAACAAGTTTAACAAATCAGACGTCTTGATGAACAGTGTTAGCGGAAAACATCGAAATTGGGAAACAAAACCATTCATACGATAAATCACTATTAAGGGCTGGCTCAGTGATGCTAGAATCATGGTATATGGTTGTTTCTGCGCATTTTCGAAATCCCGAAATGCCATGATGTACATGAGAACGACATTAATTGCACAGCAGGTGGGTATTCTGAGCAGGAGTGATAATTATCCTAACAATAGACAGAAAAACAAACGTTCATCGTCAGGTGGATATAATCTGTCAAGCCAAGATCATTGTCCATCATAGAATAGTACAGTATCACTTGAAACCATAATAAAATCACAAGGGTTCATCCAGGGTTTAACATAATATGACATTTAAGAACGTAGACGATTTCAAACGACGCCAGGATGTCTGTAACTGAAAGGTTTATCGTTTACCATATCTTAAGTGTCACTAAGGTTAAAATCTATGCAAGAGTAATGCCATATCCTTCCGCTCTGTTTTGCATACGCAAATTTCACTAGACCCTTCATGCATGCTGACACCAACATTTAACGACTTTACTCTATAAGTTGGGAACAATATAACATTCAGTATATTCATCAGATAAGGTTGCTGTCTGTTGTTTCATTATACTATGCCTGGGAAGAATCAGAGACAGATAATGGTACAATACAAAAAAAAACTATGTTTCCATGTCGACTTAAGCCAGTGAATTTGTCTTCTATTCTATAATGCGATCTCTCTAGCATCTCGTACAGGAAACATAATAACTTTACTCAGCAGCACCACATATCTCGAAGAGTGACCCCGCACAAGGTTCTAATCAATGAAATAAACACATGGTAGAGTTTCAGCAGAATTCTCTACAATTACACACTGGCTCTATTGTGCAACACGAGGGATTCTTTTCCTGGAATCACCCGGTTGACAATGGACTTTCCATGTGCTCTTTCAGAAGAACACCTCACCCGATGGCAGATAAACCGGGTTGATCCTTTACAAGAGCTCCCCACCTCCTACATAATTGTAATCAATACATCCCTTTAAAGCACACTTGTGACGTCACTCGATTGTCCCAAAGCTCCATTATTTTTAAGGAATGGAGAGTTGCTCGAACTTGGCTTTCTACGGAATGGAGAGTTAAGGTAGCTAGAGCCTGTACCAGCTTCAAGAGAAACACACTATCCAGTATACATTAACTAATGTTGTGATAACGCATATATACCACATAAGATTACTAAGCTATGAGGGACTCGTGTTCCTCTATGATAGTATGCTTGTGAAACGTTTATATACATGGCAGATAAACAGATCACTTTAGTGATGGGATGAGTGATTTGCATATTACGAGTTGAGAGTTCGAACGGGGTTGTCTCCCATCCCATAGGCATGACTGATCGAGGTGGAATCACACCAGATCGGAAACGACTAATCTGTCGATCTTCAACCATAAACAGTTCAAGTTACTGTCATATGCACAATGTCCTGCATGTAAGACCAAGCGCACCAGGCAGAATCAGCGAGCGTAATTCAGAGTTCATCATTTACAATGTTAATTTCATGTCTTCTTAAATGACACATCATCGTCACGACAACATGTACTACTTTGACAGTTAAACTAGTATCACACTTGCGGCAGTGCATTGTACACAGAGGTCGCGAAGCCCACAATACAGCCCAACAACACTAAGATTAAAACTGCCTCAATTTATCGTACCCTTCTGGCTACGAAATTTAACAGGAAATACGATTTACTGCAAACATTAAATGATAAATGCAAAAAGAGCTATTTATACATCTATGTCAACAGCATTGATTTATCGTAAACTTATGATAATAGTATAATCATAACCAAAACTGTCTCTTCTTTCCAATATTTTGTTCAAAATGATATCGTCAACATTTATTCTGGTTATCTTCACAGCCGTGCTCTTCAATTTGGAACACCTTCACACATGCAAAGTCCATGGTCAATCGGGTGATTGTAGAAAAATGAATCCCTCGTGTTGAACAATACAGTCATTGTGTAAGTCAGTTACCACCCTCGACCTCGGGATTCAAGCTGTATAAACACTCGCGTCCGTGCATTTGCGCACCTCGGTGTGCAATTGCACGGACGCGAGTGTTCATACAGCTTGAATCCCTCAGTCTCAGGTGGTAACTATTACTAAATCTTGTGTCATCGATTGTTTATGCGTCTTCGTGAAAGTGAATGGCAATGATTCGCCGATTTCCTCTCTATTACCCCGGAAATTAACTTTCTGACTCGGCCTCAAGAAAGGAACATGAAGTAGTTACTAGAGGAGTTAAAGCAGTTCAAAACAGCCATATACTAGAACTCAAATACAAAGATTTGCAATTCGCGCTGTTATTGAGGGCTTCATCAGTTGAAACTAATATTATGTTATCCAAAGGACGTCTTCCACAGTGGGCGCATAATCCAATCTCTCTTGGTTGAGATGCGCTGCAACAAATATTCTTTACACCGGCCATATTGCAGCTTAAATATCTATACAGTTTACAAGAGTGTGAGCCTTGATCAATAATCTCCTCAGCAATGCCAGAATGATATGCACCAAGAGTCTGTCGACTTATTTTCTTGATTCATTCTTATCACTCAGTCATTCACGTGCTCATCTTTCCGGTGGGGTTATATCTTTTCTTACGCTGTTTTATTTTTTTTATTTTTTTTTTGTTGGATTCGTAGATATTGTTTCACTCCATGAAAAAGTCGTGTGGCCATGATCATGCCTACTCTCATGTTCCTGCTCTCTCTCCATTTATAACTTGGCAGGTACCATATAATATCGATATACGAGGTTTTTCCTGTGATATTTACTCGATTCTGACTATTGATGGCTCATAAGCTGATGCGTATTGTAATATAGCAATATTTTCACAGCAAAAGTCCCATGGCATTCCGACAATTCCCTTTTATGCCATAATGCCATCATTTCCTCTGACAAGAACCACACCCTCGACGAGATACATAGTATGTTGGGGTATAAAGACCATGCAGCTGTGGCGGGTATGGATGCCGTTCTAGTGCTTAATTCGTGAAAGGAAGGCACAAACGAACATGTATCTACTGAAATGTCCCAATTCAAATAATCTGCGAAGATTTCATTCACGTATGCATTGCGACAGGGCAATCATCAGTTATTCATACATGCGACAGGGCAATCATCAGTTGTTCATACATGCGACAGGGCAATCATCAGTTGTTCATACATACGACAGGGCAATCATCAGTTGTTCATACATGCGAAATGTGAATCTGCTCTACCTAATAGAGATAAACAGTATGTGTAGTTGTAAATTCCTGAGATGGCAATGAACACGGCCAATTATTTTTGGCTTGTTTTTTTTTGTTTTTTTTTGCCTTGTCACCTTTTATCTCGTTTTATAAATAGTAATATTATAGCTGAATGTTCAAACTATATTTCCATCAAGTTCACCTATACCTTTCGTCCGAACCCACGTAATTTTCCCTCTGATGTTCAACATTCGTTTTGCTATGATTGCTAAACGCAAGATTTGAAAGCTCGAACGAAAAATGAAAACAATCGACTTTGGCTGTTACGATGACATGACTTTCTTGGGAGGTAGTTGTGATCAATTATGAGGCTGATTTTCATGATTTCTATCCATTTCTTCTACCAATATTTCTTGCGACAGAAAAGCATTATTCCAGAAGAAATTAATTTCATGCGCGTTATGACGAAGAAATGTGAAAATTTGAATGACAAAACAATTTTTTCAATATCCTTCTCGAGTGCTATCTTGGATATATCTATGATCCTTATTTATTATAAAACCGACTGAATGGATGATTTGTCTGCATGTTGCAAATATTTGTAAAATATTTTATCATTTTTTAAATAACAAAAAATCAATATGGGATACAAAGTATAAATTCCTATCATTGGATGAACTGGCATGGCATCAGATCATATACATTTACCTCCTGCTGTCAGTACACCCACAGTTTGGGAGGTTATCGGTTCTGACAATGAATGACAAAGTAGAATGAATTTTGAAGACAAACAGCCTAAAAATCTGAATGAGTAATTTACATGTACAGAACAAACTTGCAGTGAATTATCAATCTGCTTGTATCCAGGGCCTGGAATTGTCAGAGCACTAATAATTACTCTCAGTTTGATCCTTCCAAGTCGGTGTTAAGTACATGTAGGTCACTTGTATTTACTGTAACTTGATAATAGTTGCCTGGAACATGAGCCTATCCAGCCGAATGAAATACATCAATGACCCTGGTCAGTAGTATAGTCTACCCTGTTTGAACCTCATTGACCTCAGAAATTTGCATATTTTGTGGAGGTCACGTGGAGGTCACACAGCCAGTGAGAAGCGAGTATTTTGACCTCTGACCAAAAAGCTACCTCCAGCACAGGAGAGTTCCAAATTTGCATATCACGTGACCCAGGTCAAAGATGTATTCCTCCGCGGTGATGCGGTCATGTCTGGCGGTGATTCGGTCTGCTTCCGCGGAGAAAAGTAGTCCCTAGATAAAATGGTCCGATGGGGTCGAGTGAGGTATCAAAGTGAAGCTTATGTGAAGGGGCATCTAATGGGCTGGGTGTGGGGTGGTCAAAATGGCGGCCTGTGGGAGGTGGTGGTGGGTTTAAAATGGCGGCCTGTGGGTGGTGGTGGTGGTGGGTTCAAAATGGCGGCCTGTGGGTGGTGGTGGTGGTGGGTTCAAAATGGCGGCCTGTGGGTGGTGGTGGTGGTGGGTTCAAAATGGCGGCCTGTGGGTGGTGGTGGTGGTGGGTTCAAAATGGCGGCGCAAGGGAGCAAACGAGGCGGTGCGGAGGTCACGGGGAGAAAAAACCC
Source organism: Hanleya hanleyi (assembly GCA_036873755.1). Taxonomy (NCBI): domain Eukaryota; kingdom Metazoa; phylum Mollusca; class Polyplacophora; order Lepidopleurida; family Hanleyidae; genus Hanleya; species Hanleya hanleyi. The sequence continues at coordinate 103,935 of JAVTVY010042608.1, forward strand.
TCACATTACCCTCAAAAAAACCTCTAAGCCATATAATAATAATAAACATAATCTATAGGTGTTGTACCATGTTAATAGCATCAGTCTAGCATCTGTACCACCCTAGGATCGAGCGTTTATTGTCCCGTGTATCTCCGCAGAAAATCAACAAACAAAATGGCGGCTCCAGGATGGTGTGGGGACGCCCTTTCCACATCACGGCGTCGATCATAGCGCCATCTGCACACACTGACGCAAGGGAGGCAACTCGTGTGGCCCAAGGATATGGAAATAGCCGTTTTGGAGCTAGGGGAGTTACTACTGGTCCAGTGGGGTCGAGTGAGGTATCAATGTGAAGCCTATGTGAGGGGGCATCTGACTGGACTAGTGGGGTTGAAATAGCGGCATTCTGCGCATGCGCGGTGGCCCAAGGGTATGGGAATAGCCGTGTTGGAGCTAGGGGAGTTACTACTGGTCCAGTGGGGTCGAGTGAGGTATCAAAGTGAAGCCTATGTGAGGGGGCATCTGACTGGACTAGTGGGGTTGAAATAGCGCCATTCTGCGCATGCGCGGTGGCCCAAGGGTATGGAAATAGCCGTGTTGGAGCTAGGGGAGTTACTACTGGTCCAGTGGGGTCGTATGAGGTATCAAAGTGAAGCCTAGGTGCGGGGGCATCTGACTGGACTAGTGGGTTTGAACGAGCGTCATTCTGCGCATGCGCGGTGGCCCAAGGGTATGGAAATAGCCGTGTTGGCATGTAGGGGAGTGACTCATGGCCTAATGGGGTCGAGTGAGGTATCAAAGTGAAGCCTAGGTGAAGGGGCATCTGACTGGACTAGTGGGTTTGAAATAGCGTCATTCTGCGCATGCGCGGTGGCCCAAGGGTATGGAAATAGCCGTGTTGGAGCTAGCGAAGCCAATAATGGTCCAGTGGGGTCGAGTGAGGTATCCAAGTGAAGCCTAGATGAAGGGGCATCTGATGGGTTGGGTGTGCGGTAGGAATATCATTCTGCGCATGCGCAGATGCAATGCGGAGCTCTCGTCCAATCAGAAGCGAGTATTTCAAATCCGCCACGGAGCTCTTTGTACACCCGGGTAATGTTTTCTGGACATGGATGGGTTACCTTTGGCTCCATTCTAGGCCACTGATTGGCTAATACGGTGTTCAAAACCAGTTTCATGCATTATGCTCATAGAACTTATAGTAATAATCTATACGTGTTGGACGAGTCTCTTCACTCACCGTATACACGTACCTCAATGAAATGCCCGCTCCAAACCTAGACCAAAAATACGTACTTGGTCTGTAGGCTGATTTCATTGGCTCTCTATTTTACTATAGTGCTCTTGCATTCTAACCTTGATGGGTTACCTAGAACTTATAGTCATAAACATAATCTATACGTGTTGGACGAGTCTTCACTCACCGTATACACGCACCTCAATGAAATGCCCGCTCCAAACCTAGACCAAAACACGTACTTGGTCTGTGGGCTGATTTCATTGGCTCTCTATTTTACTATAGTGCTCTTGCATTCTAACCTTGATGGGTTACATTTTGGCCCCATCCTACACCACTGATTTCAGTTTGACTGAATCTCCACATTGGGCATTGATGCATTATGAATAAAACACACAAGACAGGGTTTTTTGGTGAGATCTCATTTTTTTTATTCAGTGAACAACAACAACGTGAGAACAACCACGTGAAAACTGAAGCCCAGAACAAGGGGCTTGTAATTAATTGAAGCCCAGAACAAGGGGCTTGCACATTGAAGCCCAGAACAAGGGGCTTGTAAACTTAAGCCCAGAACAAGGGGCTTGTAATTAACTTAAGCCCAGAACGGGGCTTGTACATTGAAATGATGGGCGGCCCAGTCATAGACGAGTACATCGCGGTCCTCGGCCTTGGGGTACTCGTCAAACATCTGTACGATGGTAGATAAGGGTCTTCCCCGGCATCGATGGTACAGGTAAAACAAGCAATATTGTCCGCACACGCCACTGGTCAGGCTTTGCAACGTTTGACTGTTCCAACACCACGTCTCTGTGCCTTGATCCATGAAGTCTGTTAAATCGGGATGGAGGGGTGGCAGGCCGTACGGGTCAAAGTATTCGCCCTGCTGTTCTGTCAAGTACACGGCCACCCAGTGTTCACCGGGCCGATCCATCGGGTCCGTGTTGAGAACGTAAGCAGCAGGATACATACGCTCTAACGGAAACACATCTCGGGCGAACACCCCTTGAAAGACCATACGTGTCTCTGGGTCATTCTCCAGCACGGTGGTTATCTGGTCTGTATCCATGTTAGGTGGAGAAGTCACACAGGACGTTGCGCGCCTTGTCCACTTGAATGATGTTGTCAAACTCGGCGTAGCAGATCACATTGACGGTGGTCGCCAGGGCTCGTGCAAAGTGGATTTCCAGCCGTAAGTTGCCTTGCTTGGCCAGGGCCAGCTGATGGTCGTTCTCTAAGGTGGGGGTTAGATCGAAACAGAACAACGTGTATCCGTTCGCGTAGTCCTCCCGACTGATCATATTCCCTTCGTCCTGATTGATTTGACCGGTGGCTGTAAACAGGCTCTGATAGGCTCGAATGAAATTCCTCCGCCCAAAGTTCGGTGTTAAGGCCGTGGCTGGCACCTGTTGTCCATCCACATGCAGGGCCACAAAATTGATGCCGAAATGTTGAAAGTCAAACGGATTCTCTGGGTAGGCTCCGCTGAAACTGGTATTTTCCACACAGGCCAGGATCAATCGCTTGGGTAGTTCCCCCAGGAACAGGTTTTCTTTGTTGGCGCCCATATTTCCAGCAGGCACAGAGAACACTTTGGTTTGTACACGTCGGATAGGGTACTGGGCTGGTTTTGTTTCCAAGGCTTTCATGTGTCCCAATTGAACGGCTGGATTCGGTTTCACTTTTCGGACATACAGGACTGCGTCTTGGATGACAATCTTATAGTCCGCTACATGCCCCTCTACGTTAGTGGCCATCAAGGCGAAGGTCGGAGGCGCCCGTATCAGTCGGATTTTGATGGGGATCTTGTTCAAGAGGTACCGGTCTTGCATGAACATGCCTGCGTGCAGTCGACCCATCATATCCACCGAGGCACTGTTCGCAGTGAAAGCCTTCCGTTTGTTATATCCCCCATTGTCCACCGTGTCCATGTGCTCGGACGTGTCCTTGTAGAATAAAGCGGTTGTCAGCTGAGATTTTTTAGCCTCTCGGCCATACGACAACAGTGTCTCGATGTAGGCTCGATAGGGGTACGTGTTGGTGGAGTCACTGATGAGTTTGTCGCTGAGAAAAATATCCACCTGCTGAAACATCGAGTGCAGCCAGAGATTCGTCGGGCCCACCGTTGCAGCTTGGACGATTCTGGTGCCATCCCCACTGACCACCTTGGCTTTCACATACAAGTATGTATGGGCTAAATCCACATAGGCCGTATCCGCATTACTGATGGTGAACTCGATGGGTCCGGTTTCGTTGATGCTGGAGAGCGGGAGATGCTCCACCCATAATCCTTGTTCGACACTGGTCTGTGTGGGCGGCACGGTCCACAAATCAAATTCACTGTTGGTGGAGGGGCAGGACTCGGCGTGGATTAAGGACATGTTTTAAGAAAAGATATCCTTTGTCTTCTTCGATGTGCGTCGTCGCTGGGTCGGTCGTCGACTGGTGCGTGGTCTCGGTGGGGCAGCTCTTTTATTCCCTACGGTGCGTTGTGCTTTGGCCACCAAGACGCCTCCCGCTTCTTTGGCCCGCCGTTTCAAGGATTCTTTGGGTGCCGTACCCCCCAAGACATCACCGGCCACTTGCAGTCCACTGCGTACCGCTTGTTTGCCGATTGCTTTCACCCCACGCGTCACCAAGGGCAGGAACGTTTTCACAATGCTGCCGAGTATGTTCCCCAGACCATGTCCTCGTTGCATGCGTGCACCGCTAAAGACCGGAAAGCCACCCCCGGCCTGTTGGGCATAATAGTCGGCATAGCTGCGTGCATCGCACTCGTAAGGTACTTTCATTATGCAAAGTGGGGAGCACGTGCTTGTCGAAAATGAAGTGTCCGCACCACTTTTCCTCGTTCGAATGCCACCGGTCGTCCCGTGTCATCTTTTATATCCACCGTGATCGTGTTGATGTCAGTTTGTCGTACGGGCAAGTAGAGCATGTGGGTGAAACTGTGGGTGACTTGCCCTCCATGCGTCTTTTTAATGGGGACCACCCGTAACAGAGATGTGTTGATATCGCCCACGATGTGGTTGTCCACCACGTCCGAATAGACGTAGAGTCCGTACATACCCGACTTCATATCCATCGGCATCTCGCCATGGTGTTCGGTGGGACCAGCGAACGTCTTTAGATCGAAACCCAGCATTTGCTGTAGGATAGGACTCAGTACGACACTCGCCTTGCCGGTGACGATAAGCTCTGCCTTGTCGTTGTGTGCGTTGTAATCGAAGTCCACGTGATTCTTGAAGGGATAGGCTTTGATGGGTTTTGAAGTATTCGTCACCTCCCGTAGAGCCTTATAATGCAACAGTCTTGAAAGCCCACCCATGAACTCTTTGGGGGTATCGTATTGGCCTTCGGGCAGGGTGAGTCGGGTGTTTTTGCCTTCGTAGGTCACCTCGTACCAGACTTCATTGGCTCGCACGTTGTACCATGAGTAAGGGTACTGAATATCCACGAGGCCACATTCCCACCGGCCAGGTAAATGTAACGGTTGCGGTAACTGGGTGACGTACTTGGCCACGGTGTTGTCAGGAAACACATCCAGCGAACTGTTACTGGGTAGGGTGAGGTAAAACATGGCGACTGAGCTGTCCTGCTGCTGCTGTTGGTTTTAATAGGTGTTCCAGGCCTTGGGCGGTTGTGTCCGGCGTCGTGTTCGTCGCGTTGACTTGCTACGTGTCACGGCTCTGGAGATGTGGGGTGTCCTGATCAAGGGTGGTTTTTTAAAGGTTTGAAAAGAAGGTGCCCGTTGTGGTGGTGGAGTTTTGGGGGGTGACTCCGGTTCCCAGTCGGATTCCCAAGAAGGTTGTGGTGAGAGTCGTGGTGCACGAGTCGGTGAGTCACGCTGCATAAAGGCCCAGCGGTGTGGGTTCCCCACCAATTCCTGTGGTACGTGCATGTCTTTCAAGCCTTGAGCGAAGACCTCCCATCCTCGAGGATCCGTGTGCGACCTGCGTTGACGCATCAGATCATTCACTAAATCCGTCATGTGGGTCCCGGGGACCACCTGATTCTGTACCAGGAGTTCGCCTTTATCATTCCAAGTCATGTTAGGATTCTGTTTCATCCGTTGTTATACCAGGCCAGCTTGTTTCTTGAACGAGGCAGGTACACTCTTCAGCACTTCGTCTTCCACCCACTGTGGGGCTGTGGGGGCTACCCCACCCGGCTGTTGGAACGGTGCTGAGGTCGGCGGTCTGTCACGTGGTGGTGGTGGTGGTGGTGGTGCTGTTGCTGGGGTAGAGCGGGTTTTGTATTGGTCCATGAACGTCATGTACCGCTGAAGCGTCTCATTGTACCGTTGTACTTTCTCACTGTCGATTAACCCCGGTCTCTGTAATATCTGTTGCATCTCTCCATCGAGGGTGTTTATGGTCTTCACCGTAGGTGGGACAGGGTAGGGTGATTGGAGGTTTTGCAGGAACCGTGGTTCGACGAGGACCATTTTTTCGTGTGGTTCATTGTCGGCCGAAGAGTCCACCCAATACTGGACCCAACACAGAAGCGGCCAACGGTGCTAAGATGGCCCCGAGAAAGCCGCCTTTCTGTAACACCTTTTTCTTTTGTGTGTGAGGGACCCGCTTCTGGACTAAGGTTCGGAGACCTGTCTTATGCTTGGCCAACTTGGTCTTCTGAGCCGGAGTCAGTGGTACGTTGCCTTTTAACAGGTTGTACCCGATCTCGCACAGACAGCGTACAACGTCAGGGTCCGTACCGCGTACAATGGTTCGGACTAACTCGGGTGGGGCCGTCTTCAATACACGGAGCGTGGGAGCGTGCTTCCGTACTCGCGCAGACATCCTGTACAACTAATGCAGATTACAGCTCACCTCCTTTTATCTACTTCAGGGAACAAAGTCAACCCTGTACCGGTACATTCTGTTCTTTTTCATTATTCCCCATCATCAAACACACAGACCCCAGCTGGGGGCGCCACTGTGGATGTGTTTACATTATTTTTGCATGTACACGTGATGGGCCTCTCCGGGAAAGATGCCGGTCCGTAGTCGAAGGTGGTCGGGGGTGGCTTGCTTGAGGTCGAAGAGCATATACCCGTGCTGAGGGGTTGTGGCATCTTTGAAGGCTTCCACCGCAAACGGTGTGCGGCCGGGATACATCTGTCTGGCCAGGTGCAGCAGTTGAGTGGTATCTCTCGGGTTTTTGGAGACCACCAGGTAGTGGGCATTTAAGCTGATATTCCGATGTTCTTTGTTTTTACTGAACAGATTCTGCACAATGTAGATGATGCTGAGCCGTCGATGATGGCTGCCTTTAGTAAAGAGTTGGGTGACCCGTGCATCCGTCTCCGCCATGAGATCATCCAGAACCACCAAGGTGTCGGGTTCCAAATCGGCCAGGTTGGGTAGGCCTTCCACGAACGTGATGTGGGGCATTGCTGCATACGCTTCCTGCCATTCTCCGTAACACCACACGACTCGAGCAATAGGTGGGGTGATCATGCTGTCGGCGTGTTGAAGGAGCTTCCTGACGAAGTGCGTTTTGCCGGAACCCGTCGGTCCTGCGATGACGCAAGTGAAGGGATGCTGCCACCCAGGGTCCATGGTTCGAGGTGTATCCGTTGTCGTGGTAACCCGCTCTTGTAAATTCCGTACGAGTGAACTGGAGTGGTGGTGGGTACAACGTCGGTCGTCGTTGTCTGTTCACTGTCAGGGATGGTGCTGGGGGTGGGTACAACGTGGGTCGTCGTTGTCGGTTCACTGTGAGGGATGAAATCCGGTGGGTGTTCAGACGTAGCGGGCGTACTTGGTGTAGGTGTAGAGCTTACACTCGAAGTGGCTTGTACACGGGGTGTGGTGGTGGTGACTGGGCTCGATACGACTGGTGCTCTCTGTAGACCGGTTTCACTGGCGCCTGGTGTTCTCAGTTGGTTAAGTAACGTGCTGACATAGGATACGTCGTAAAACACACCTCCGTACAACACACTCAGCAGGGTTAGCAATAGCACCCCAAAGCCCACTTGTGCTTTGCGCGTTTTGGGAGACGCTGTGTTCAGAGGCAGCTGCTGTTTGTCCATAGCACTGTGGTCGGACGTCGAATGAAGGAGGACGGCAGTGGTGTCTGGCTTTATAGTCGTTTCACCTGATTGGCCGCGACCCAGGAATTGAAGGAACTGGGCCAACCTTGCCATTTCACGAAATGAAACAGTTTGCCACGTCGACGTTCCGTTTTCAAAATCTGCTCCACCGTGTAGTAGTCTTGCTGTGTTTTTACAACAGGCTGTAATTCCGTCTCGTAAAACGTCCCCAGCAACGTTTCCCCTTGGAGATCTTCCAGTTCATAGACTCGCCGCTGTCGGGGTAGGCGCCGTTTAATCAGGAAGTGCTCATCGCTCCAGTTGGGCAAGTAACTTTTCTCGAACTTGCCCTTGACTTTACTGATCCGTACAGGGTCCCCGACCTTGTACACCGCCTTCGTCGTTCGCTGCGATGGCCTGGGGTACAAGACACGCCGGACTTGGGCTTCATTGCGTTGGGTCACGGTAATGGGGGCTCTCTCTATACTTCGATGATAGGCTCGATTGTAACCCCTCACAAGTTTCGGGAGAACATCGATGTACCGCCTTGTATTCTTATAGGTGAAATATTTATACATGCGGCCTTTGAATGTCCTGTTGAACCTTTCCACCACGGAAGCCTTGGTCTCGTTGTACGTATGGAAGAAAAACACCTTCTGGGCTTTCAGAAACTGTTGGAACGGTCTGTTGAGGAATTCCGTGCCTTCGTCGGTTTGCAAATACAAAGGTTTGCGCCCGGTCTTGAAGATGTCTTTGAACGCCGCTATGAGATTTGCCCCCGTTTTCGTCCGGATGGGTACCACCCACGCATACTTGGATAGGATATCGATGCACGTCAAGATATACCGATTCTCATCGTTGTGTTTGGCAAAGGCGCTCATATCGACCAAATCCGCTTGCCACTGGGCATCTATTCCTCCCACGATGACCCGGTTCCGTAGAAAATGGCGACGGACAGATCGATGTAAGGTATAGGCGTCTTGTCTTCTTAACCAATCTCGGACTTGGGCACGTTGTATCCCCTGGGGTTTGGCCGCTCGATAGATAGCCGACAATGCACTATAGGCCGCCGGACTGTCGGGACTGTAGTATAAGTTATCCAGCACCTTCTCCCAGCGCTTCATGGTGCCAAAATGATGATGCACCCTGGCTCTATCGTTTATTTATAACGGGTATATCTTGGGCCAGAGTTTCTTTCTGATTTTCTTCATTGGCTTTCACAGTGTCCATGGCAAATGACCAGTCCAACTCGTCTGATGACCGCTTGATAAGCACTTCATCCACATCTACCACGGTACCTCCATCTAGCCGAGCCAATTGAGCAAAGAAAGGGCCGCGTCGGATGTACACATCGTGACACAAGTGGATGAGGTTGCCGTCCAGTTCACCAGACAACACCCGTTTGAATTTGGTCCAGCCCTCTCGGGACAGACGAATGTGAGCCGGGCACGGTTGCGTAGGGTCCGTGTCTCCCACCTCCTCCATGATATCGACCTTATCCGCATACACGTGCAGGAAAACCTCGGGGGTCAAGCTGAGATACGCCAGTATCATATGCTCCGCCATGGTCAGTACGTGAATGGTACCAGAATTGACTGTTTCTCGTATTTATAGGGACAACCCCGTGAGATCAAAAGGATCAGGTGGTCATATCACTGGGCTGGTTGAGTGTAGCCGGGTAATCAATGGCATCGTCGTCGGGTTCATGTAGTTGTTCATTGGGTTCTGCCGCCGATTCTCTCAGGGCACGAGCCCACTCCAACTCGTCTGATGACCGCTCGTCCGGTGTAAACAGCTGGTCCACGATAGACACCACTTTCTCGAAGGCTGTCCACAGATCGGGGTCTAGGGTGAAGCTTCGCGTAGCATCTTGGTAGCGGCCCAGACGTGAGAAGAAAGGTCCACGGTATACGTAGATGGCATTGTCTATGTGGATGACGTGCCCATCGAGCTCGCCGCTCAACACCCGTTTAAATTTGGTCCAGCCGTCACGGTGTAGCGTCACCGTATTCGATACGGTCTCAGCGGGCGACCAGCAAACTCCACGGTCTTCCACCAGGGTGACTTTATCTTCATAGACGTGTAACCCCACCCGGGGTGTAAGGGGCAGGATGGCTCGTAGGACGGGTGACATGCTTGGTCCAATGTCGAACGGTGAATGACACACACTCTGTCTGACCCTCGTATGTATAGTCCCCACTGTCAATACCACAGCGCCAGGGTCAATAGGGCACAGACTAGTGTGAGGCCAACCAGCCGGCGCTGGTTCCGGCGTGAGCGCTTCTGGTCCATAGCGCGAGCATCAAGGATGGCTGTCATAGTCCAGTAGTGGTGAGTGATGGCACGCCTCTCCATCGAGTGCACTCTGTGGAGGACCGCTTCTGTGAACTCGTTCAGGATCTGGCGTCGTCCCTCGTTGTCGTCGCCATCTGCAAACATGGACCGGACCACTGCTCGGTAACCCGTGAATGAATTCACCGCGGTGGCATGCTGTAAAATGCGAGTCGCACAGGGCTGGATCTCCGTCAAAATGAAGGTGTGTGATCCCGAGAGACGTGTTTTATAGACCATGGCACACATGCGCGCCTAGCTCTACGGGTGTAGTCCGTGATACGTACTATTCTGATGGGTTAGTCCAAAATAGAGAGCAACAACAACAACAACACAGATTACAGATCAATCCTTTTATTATGCGTGAACATCATAGGAATGCATGTACTGACCTGTCTGTGGGGGTTTCCCACAATGGCGTTCACCTTCGTGTCTTTTCGGGTACGTCCGCGTCTTTTCGGGTACGTCCGTGTCTTTTCGGTAAAGCCCGTGTCTTTTCGGTAAAGTCCGTGTCTTTTCGGATGGGTGACGTCCGTGTCTATCATCCGGGCACTTCGCGTCTGCGCCTGCATTGGGTATGTATGAGGGTCTTCATGTGGGCGCGTGCAATGCGGCTCAGTCGTACACCAGTACACCAGTCTCGATCGTCGACTTGGGGTAGAGTGTGCTAAAAATAGATTACCAGCTAGCGTGCTATAAAAGGGGAGCGGCCTTGCCGTTTCATCAGACTCTCTGTCAACCATCAAGATGTTCACTTGCACAACTTGCCAGAAGCAGTTTACTCGTCTAGATAATTTACGACGCCACGAGGCCTCCACCCACAACGATGGACTGTATACTTGTATAACCTGCGCACGGTCATTTAATCGGGAGGATGCTTTACTGCGCCACGAACGCTCATTCCACGAGGGCGCGACGGAACAATGTAAGGATTGTGGTCAACTCTTCAAACGACGCAGTCAGTTGAGACGGCATCAGCGTTTGATTCATGCCCGTCTCCACGGTTTTGGCGACAACTTCCTACTGAAGAGGAGCCGCGGAAGGTCAGACCCAGTCTCCACCCGGTTTGGGAAGAACTTCCTTGAAGAGAGTGTGAAGATAAGCCCGGGGAGACGAACGCCACTGGTGATGCGATGACGGAGAGCCCGCCTATACCCACAGTTGGGAAGAGCCTGGATTTCCAGCCGGACCCCACCGTTACGGTTTCGAGTGATACGTCATACATCGAACATTTTCTGGACGAGCCCATAAATGTTCCTAGCGATCTCTTACCCGAATATCATCCAGAGAGTGACATCTTTCGGCGCCATTGGACCATGACACGGCACTGTTTCCACCGTCATCGTCCTATTCAAGATATCTACAATTTCCCACTGACCAAGCTCACCCGTCTACGCACCTACGTGGAAACCATCTTCAATGACCAACCTACGGCCTTCACGTTAAATGTAGCATTTGGGTACATCTTATGCCATAAGATGACGGGTGAATTGCGCTATTTCTATTCCAGTGCCATCCACCCAGTGTACGACCAACCGTTTACCATTATTGACCGGAGGTCACTAGAGATGATGCTGGACCAAGTGGAACAATTGGATGTCTTGGGATGGGCCCAACAACAACGACCCAACACCAAGTGGACAGTGAAGAGGATGACCAATGTTACATTTTTCCTTACCAAGGTGATTCACCACAGCCATCGGTTGAATGCGTCACTCGTGCACTGATGAATACCATAACATGTCGTACATACTCTCTATGTCTACATGCTGATCATTGACTTGAGCTCAGTAAACACTTGTACCTAATGTGACGGTGCGTTAAAACATGGTGTTTGATATTTCAATTTTGTTTTGCTGTGAACATACTAAGCATACCCAGGGCGGCTCCCCCAGCCTGGGTATGATGTAACATTGGGGATAATAAACTGTATGAACATTGCTGAACTTGTCGTTATTCATATTGGACCGTCTGACCTGGAGGTGACCTTTGACCTTTTGACCCGCGTCCGCGCGGGCACTGCCGGGGATGACGCGCGCGCTGCGGCCGGAGAACCCGCGCGCGCGCTGCGGGGCGCCGGGGCGGGGGAACACCCCGGAGGGTTGAACATACGGACGTCTAAGAGGAAACATTAGGAACTCTTCTATGTTTGGAGGTAGTTTTAGTGAAAAACCCGGAAGTGACGTCACAATCCCCACGTGACCTGCGCAGCAGAATGGATACGACACCCTAGTCTAACTCCCTCACCTAGGCTTCACATGGATACCTCACTCGATCCCATCGACCCACTAGGGGACCACCTACACCCCAACACGTCTATTTCTATACTACGGCCAGACTGCGCATGCGCAGAATGCCGCTAGTTCAACCCCACACCCAGCCCATCAGATGCCCCTTCACGAATGCTTCACTTTGATACCTCACTCGACCCCATTGGACCATTATTGGCTTCGCTAGCTCCAACACGGCTATTTCCATACCCTTGGGCCACCGCGCATGCGCAGAATGACGCTATTTCAAACCCACTAGTCCAGTCAGATGCCCCTTCACCTAGGCTTCACTTTGATACCTCACTCGACCCCATTGGACCATGAGTCACTCCCCTACATGCCAACACGGCTATGTTCATACCCTTGGGCCACCGCGCATGCGCAGAATGACGCTAGTTCAAACCCACTAGTCCAGTCAGATGCCCCCTCACATAGGCTTCACTTTGATACCTCACTCGACCCCACTGGACCAGTAGTAACTCCCCTAGCTCCAACACGGCTATTTCCATACCCTTGGGCCACCGCGCATGCGCAGAATAACGCTAGTTCAACCCCACTAGTCCGGTCAGATGCCGCCTCACATAGGCTTCACTTTGATACCTCACTCGACCCCACTGGACCAGTAGTAACTCCCTAGCTCCAACACGGCTATTTCCATACCCTTGGGCCACCGCGCATGCGCAGAATGACGCTAGTTCAACCCCACACCCAGCCCATCAGATGCCCCCTCGCATAGGCTTCACATTGATACATCACTCGACCCCACTGGACCAGTAGTAACTCCCCTAGCTCCAAAACGGCTATTTCCATATCCTTGGGCCACACGAGTTGTCTCCCTTGCGTCAGTGTGTGCAGATGGCGCTATGATCGACGCCGTGATGTGGAAAGGGCGTCCCCACACCATCCTGGAGCCGCCATTTTGTTTGTTGATTTTCTGCGGAGATACACGGGACAATAAACGCTCGACCCTAGGGTGGTACAGATGCTAGACTGATGCTATTAACATGGTACAACACCTATAGATTATGTTTATTATTATTATATGGCTTAGAGGTTTTTTTGAGGGTAATGTGAGGGTTTTTTCTCCCCGTGACCTCCCCACCGCCTCGTTTGCTCCCTTGCGCCGCCATTTTGAACCCACCACCACCACCCACAGGCCGCCATTTTGAACCCACCACCACCACCACCCACAGGCCGCCATTTTGAACCCACCACCACCACCACCCACAGGCCGCCATTTTGAACCCACCACCACCACCACCCACAGGCCGCCATTTTGAACCCACCACCACCACCACCCACAGGCCGCCATTTTGACCACACCACACCCAGCCCATTAGATGCCCCTTCACATAAGCTTCACTTTGATACCTCACTCGACCCCATCGGACCATTTTATCTAGGGACTACTTTTTCTCCGCGGAAGCAGACCGAATCACCGCCAGACATGACCGCATCACTGCGGAGGAATACATCTTTGACCTGGGTCACGTGATATGCAAATTTGGAACTCTCCTGTGCTGGAGGTAGCTTTTTGGTCAGAGGTCAAAATACTCGCTTCTCATTGGTTGTGTGACCTCCACGTGACCTCCACAAAATATGCAAATTTCTGAGGTCAATGAGGTTCAAACAGGGTAGACTATACTACTCTGGTCATGCAGAAAAACTGCATAGCCCTGGCGTAGATTGCCTGGTGGACGGACGTCGCCAAGTTACATTCTGTGAATACAATTCCTGCAAATATGGAAGCCTAGAAAATTTTATTTCTTGCCTTAAATTCATTTCTTCGCATTATTAAGTGTACTGGATACAATTTTTCATAGCCAGATTTTTATGACATCATCTCACGAAAACTCTCCAAGGTAACCCCAGAATGATATCCATACTGTATTCATCCTCTAAAACAGAAAATCCTCTGTGAAAATGACATCTGAACATTTATAAGAATATCCGAAAATATTAAACTTCACTAGTATAGACCTGGTGCTGCTACAAAATCTGCAGTAGCTGGAAGGTTTGAGGATTCTTTTATTCTGCTCTTCTTCACAGAGCCTTGGACAGTTAAATAAACAACCAGTCACCCTGGCAACGGTAATATACATTTCCTCAAATTGTCCCTCAGTATTGGAACTGGACTATTAGACCTACGGCTCTACATAGCCCCGTGGAAAATATATGTGTAGGCCAACACAATATATGAAAGTTCTAGCTTGACTGCGTTATGATAACAGTTATGACATGCTATTTCGTGAAAAAAGGTCTAAATCGAGTCATTCAAACACAAATTTAGACGCGAATGACCCCTTGCGTCATTTAATGCGATGGCATTATATCTCCACTGCTGGAAAATCTTTTTGGTCCAAAGGGTCCTTCGTGTCTGTGTTTGAATGACTAGATTAAGACTTTTTTTTAACTGCCCATAGTGCGTATCAGCCCAATTACCAGGTTGTCTTTTTTCACGAAATATCACATGCTGCGGATTTCAAATTCATGTCATAACGCATTCGAGCCGTCTTCCAGGTAATCCTAAATCCTAATTTACCTGAACATTTTTTTGTGATTCGAATGAGTTCTTGAGTGGTTGACTCTATTATTATACTATCTCGTACATTTGATCCCCCGCGCTTGTTTTGAATTGGCATGTCGGTATCCCAAGCCTGCGTTTTTTGCTTTGATTTACGATGTAATAGATCGATTTCAGCCCGACATCAACGCTGTTTGGCCTTACCTCGAAGCGCATCGGCGTAATCAGCTACCTTAGCGCGTTCACTGATTGGTTTCATTTACAGGAAACCCCTTGATCTATACGTATCCAGAACTGCTATGGGTGAATAAACAGGCCAGTGTCAACTATTCAAGTTGCTGGAATAAAACTCCTGCTTACCGGTTGCCAAGCATTCTCTTGATATAAATAGATCAAGGGATTCCTCTTAATCGACTCAATCAGTGAACGCACTAAGCTAGTTGATTAGGCCAATCCGCTGCGAGGTATGAGATGTGACAGGTTTGAATTTCATTGCGGGCCTAATTGCTTTGATGTCAAGCTGAAATCGACATCGGAAGTCAAAGCAAAACCATAGGCTTGGGATACCGACATGCTAATTCGAAACAAGCTCAAGGGTGAAATGTTCGAGATTATATAACTCATTCGAATCATTAAAAATGTCCAGGTAAACCCTCTGCAAGTATTTAGGATTCACCTGGACTTGTGAAGATAGTTGCCAAGTCGCAAAAGTGATATTCAATAACCTGCTAAAAGAATGTTGTATTGCAAAAGAATCAGTACCCTAAATAATTTAGAAAATGAAATATTCCATTGTTAGTCCATTTTGTCTATCTTATTCTATCTAGTTCACTGTGTGACATCACCAAAGCTCATTTGCAACCAAAGGAGGTCTTCGCTTTTGATGGATTTTCCCCTTTCGCGTCGCTCCTTGTTGGTCTGTTGTCTCGCTCCAAGCCGGCCGGTATATTGTGACGTAATGCTCAGGAAAATCCCAACTCCTTGTCAGCCCAGCTGGGCCAGTCTAAGTCTACTTGTCCGTTCATAGTTACAACCTTTATCTTTCTGCTGCCCTCAAAGGAAATACTATCATGATGAAACTATATATATATATGGAAAACAATTAATTTTTGATTTGCTGGATTGTCACAATATTCAACAACTGAACAAGTGCTGGTGCTGTAAATGTGTGTGGAGTTGTGTGTGTGGAACGTTATTCGCGAATTATAATAACACATGAGCAGTGTGACTAACGTCACAGGACCTACGAAGTACAGTAGGCATAATCGCATTAGAACGCGAACTGAACTCTTGGAAATCCCCACCCCCAGTTGAAATCCTGCCTATATTAAGATGGGCACCGCCCAAGTCAGAATCGCCAGTGATTTTCATCAAAAATCACCAGAAATTTTCATCAAAAGTAGGCCAGCTCAGAACTTGTTGGTAACAGTCTCCTAATGCGCCTTCATTCCAAAATAAATAACGATCGCCGATTTAATTTTACAATTTTTTAATTAAAGGAAACAGATTGAATAATATAGGTTCAGTAGATTTCAAACTTTACGTGTGAAAATACATTTACATATCTTTAATGGTTTTCAGTGCCCTTGTCCAAGATCAAAACAACTTTTTGAATCGCATTATTTTCCCAACAATACAACAAATTTTTATATATAGTACTATAGTAGAAAGGTAGCATTTATGTAGTTTACGGTAATTCAACTCAAGACCAGAAGTTAAGATTAACCTCAGTAATAGGGCCATGTGTGTAGGACAGTGTATTTTTAGCCGTGGGTAATTTGACCTGAATTTGAAGCCTGCATGATGTGGCCAATGTGAAATAGGATGTATACACGTTAAAGGCTACAGTTCACAAATATCTATAACAATATACTGAAGTGTTAATTATCAATCTAATTTTAATCAGAATTATTTCAGATCAGAATCTGCTGGTAACAATGCCCTAATGCACGTTCATGCCAAAAATAAAGGTTCTAATGTCAATGGTTCTCCTTATTTTGCCGACGAAAGGATTCGTATGGACTCACTGACTCATTACCGGACAATTTGCGATCTGTAGCCTACTTCGTAGGAATAAGTGATTATTTGCGTTGGCGGTCTTTATTTCACGTCACTATTGCACTTTGAATTCCAAAATCAACATGAGGAGAAAAAGAGAAAAAATAAATTATTTCTTACCCAACAGTTGTCTTTTAATCTGTAGTCCAACACTGCATCTATTCGACCAAACGGCTGTTATAATGGAATCATTTGACGAATGGCAATGAACTTCACCCTTACAGAGCACTCCATGCGTTTTGATATATTTCTGTATTATCAACATGAGCAGTGTGACTAACGTCACAGGACCTACGAAGTAAAGTAGGCATTAGGACTCGATCGCATTTTCATTGAGATATGATGTGACCCTCCCCTACGGTACGTTTCATCATAATATGGTACATGTACAGCCTTCCATAACAGCCATAGGTTCTCTTTATAACATGCCTTTTGTGAGATTGAGCAAGATTATATTCTGGGTATTTATATATTTACATCGATGTGTTCGTGCCACAAAAAATGAAAGTATATTGGTGAATGTTCTGGTCATTTAGTGATCCGGCCCTGGTACATCAAGCAGTTGAATAGACTCGGAGTTAAACACATTAATACTGGGTTTCACCAGCCTCCGTCTATCAATAGTTCGCTCAGCTGTATTGAGGTCGCTGTCCTCAGATCTGGCGGTTGAATCCAACAGCGAGAGAGCACCAGGCATGCCAGGGCTGACAGTTCCCAAATTCCATGGTGTCCTGTTTCCCTCGCTTAAATGGTCGGACTTTTCTGTATGATCTATAACAATATACTGAAGTGTTAATTATAAATCTAATTTTAATCAGAATTATTTCAGATCAGAACTTGCTGGTAACAATGCCCTAATGCTCGTTCATGCCAAAAATCAAGGTTCTAATGTCAACGGTTCTCCTTATTTTGCCGACGAAAGGATTCGGATGGACTGACTGACTGACTCACTCACTCATTACCGGACAATTTGCGATCTGTAGCCTACTTCGTAGGAAAATATCACATCTTTAACCAAAACGATTTTCTCAGTATCATTTAGGATCAAACCCACCGAATCTGGATATCTACGACTCGTTTTGGTTGAAGAAGTCATATCTTACATTTGAACGGAATTCCCTACAAGAAGATCACAAAAAATGCACAAAAAAAACTGCCTGTTTGACTCATCTCTTCTCAGTGAAAATTCAGAATACGAAAATTCAGTATTTTCTCTCTCAAGCTTATAACTTTCGAAGTATTAAACGAGGAAATTATATTTTCGGTTTATAAACGCAACACACTAAGGAAAAATTCACGGTCAAAACCGAACACCTCCTTTGCACCAGACCCAAAGAGGCACCCAGTCGGCTATAATTTTTGTCGCGTATATTCTTTCATTAAAATCTCCAGATCAGCTGGACCTAGTTCACCTGGGTTAAATTGATTTGATAAGTTGAACGGATTGGCGGTCATTCTACATTTACTCCGTTTTTAAATGAAAAGTTTTAGAATCTTCTTCTGTGGAACTACTGAACCGACCGACTTCAAACTTGGCATACATGTAACGATAGACTGGGGCATCTATACAATACTCAGGAGAAGTTAATCTGAAAAAGACAATGGTCGTACCCAGGTGGAATATTTTCATGCAAAAGTGTTAAAATTTTCAGAAAAATATGTGACAACAATGTATCTCTCCCGCAAAATCTTTAATTATCCATTTGGGATCATCTTTAAATAATCAAAATAATCAAGAATGTTCAAGCTTTCGAGGAGGGGAGCACGATTGTGGGAAACAGAAATATCTGGATATAAACATATGTTTCTCATTATAATAAGTATGTTTGGAAGTAATGGTACGATCTTATGAAATGATATATCTTGAACATGACAAAATTAAGCTTAGTTTGTTGTTCGGGCATCTAGGAATGCAGAAAATTGTAAATAATATTAGTTTATCGATATATTTAATGACATAAATTATATTATGTGATGTTTTGTAACAAGTTACATACCGGTATGTTTAATAAATTGTATCGAATTGTGCAAGTATGTTTGTAAATGTGTCGCCTTTATCTGTGACATGTGGCCGTTTGATTCACATTAGAAATTATCGCATTTTAATAATAGGAACATATCTCAAGATAGATTTATGAATATGATATATGAGAATAACTTTTCACGCACAACAGATCACAACAGGCCATAATAATTGTGTTGTGTTAACGTTATTGCTATGTTAGATACACTAATTACGATGCACCTATTGTTTTACAAGACTCTGCTGTAACTGAAGTTACACTGAACTGTACGGGCCTCGTGGTCCAGCTCATACCAACACAAGCAAATCATCGACCAAATTGGATTCAGTGGTACATCTCTTGTCGTCGTGGTCCAAGGGAGATAATACACGTTGCTATCAGGAATGTTACACGATTATACAATTATCTCCCTTACATTGTGAATGATTTATAAAACGTAGCTCGACAATGTTCGCATCCTAATAATGGAAATTAATGACAAAGCATTAATTTTATTTACATGTATAGCATTTTAAGACATTATCACTACGGGGAAACTCTCCTAGTTCAGGTTTTTCTGGTTCATATGACCTTTCATCTTCTCTAGCCAAGTCGACGTACATCACGTTGCTCTATACATGTACATCGTAGAGAGCTTCGCGATGTAGTTGACTTGGCTGGTGAAGATGATGACTTTTTCTTTTGCGGATTTCTTTCCCTCCACCCCCCAGATCCGCTCTTGTATCTCAAGATTAAAAAATAATGTTTTCATATAGGCGTGCTCAGTGGTTATTTTACGCACGGTTAGTGTGGGAAAGTTTATACTATAAACTTTAAATTTATATACTTTCCCACGCGAACCGTGCGTAAAATAACCATTGAGCACACCTATGAAAACATTATTTCTATTCTATTGCACTATTCAAATTGATTATCAACAAAGATTATAATGAAAGGTTGAAAACATATTTTAAACTTTTCTTGAGAAAACTCGTCCACTGATATTGGCACGATGCTCCCGTCTCCGTTGGATCGGGCCTATGTCAGTGGACGAGTTTTTGTGGTCTCTCAAATAGATAGTTATTCTGTCAGCTGAGCCAGGCTCTGTGAAAATACTTGGATTTAGGTCTATTTGTGCCGCTGTGTTAATCAATTTCACGCTGAAAACAGCAGTTAAACTTGAGAAAGAAATTCCATCTTGTAATTTATTTGTGTGTTTATCCGATTGTATGAAGCAGACGACCCCTTCTTCTCCCGCCTTGTAAAATAGAATCTCCCGATGAACGCCTGCACTTGACACATGTGCCGGTACATTTCACACAACCGTGCTAAAACACTTAATAATTTCACGGATAGCAAGTTGTTATATACACAAGTGTTGTAGAATGTTATCTGGAGCATTCTACTACATACAGTCTCAGAAATCATGTACATTCTCTATTAACTTCATGATCCACCATGAATTAAACAACACAATTTGGACAGTGGATTGCTGAATGCCCGATCTGACGCATGTAATCGGATATCCTGAGCATTATAGACAGGAAAACACAATTCGGGCGTGACCAGCCACAAGACCAGACCAGATAAAAACCCTGCATACACACCCCGAGCGCAACCGCCGATTTCAACTAATTCCGCCTAGCGGTTTCAGGAATGCTGAGAAAACACACACGAAAACTTATCGACTTGTAGTATGATGCCAAATAAAATCAACAAAAGCAAGAAAAAACAATAATAAATATCTCGCAATTATATATACTTGAATGAGACGGGGTGCAGACAGGAGCCCTTAAGGATAGGAGCTCAATAGGTAGGGAGCCCTTACGGACACGAGCCTATTGGGCTTATTCCAAATGTGGACACGAACCCACAACTACAGTATATATTTTGATTGGGGAATATACGACAAATACATTGTACATGTAAACTGGAATATTTTAACAAAGCAATAAATTCAGGAGAAAATTAAGGGAAAAAAAAAATCCAAGTTGGATTGTTTTATTTTCATATTTTGCAAAATCTGAACATGTTGGACAGTCTATTTTGCTGTTATCACATATTCCGCTGGTGACCGCTAGCCTCACACCGCTGAACCGGCACTGAATCGAACCCAGCTGATCCATGTGTGCAAGTTTGTCAGTTACTTACCGACGGGCAGTGGTTCCGGCTTCCTCCACCAAAAATATATACGGTAGTAGTGGGCTTTTTTGGAATAAGCCCATCGGATTCGTGTCCATAAGGCTCCTGTCGTAAGGGCTCATGTCCTATTGTGCTCCTGACCTTAAGGGCTCTTGTCCTGTACTCGAATGAGACATAGGTTAAATAGGCATTCCCGCAAAACTGTTGCATCATCATCCTTCTAGAAAGTCCTATTTCCGGTTTAGTACACTGTCACAGTTTTACAAAAGCCCGTATAACAAAACGTCAACAACAACAACAACTCTGATGGTGCTAGAAAGAGAGGATTTTTGCCTGTTTACTTATAAATTACGACATGTGCCGATGTATATGCATTGTTTACGATGGAACATTATGTTAAACATGAAAGGATATCTACCAAGGTCATAAAACCAAGGTCACTGAGTGAGGGCAGGCGATGACGAAATTCTGCAGATTTCTTGATCGTGCTATGTTCGTTGACCTCTGGTGACGTTACGAAAGGTCCCTGTTCTATATATACCAGTTGCAATAGTTTCGCCTGTAGACCGTACAATCTAAAGCCGAGATCGTCATGTCGTTGAAAAGTCTTTACCGCCTATGCCAACATGTTGGCCACACCAGAGAAGTGCAAATAATAACATCAACTTTGACTGGATCAGGATGGAGAAACTTGGGACTTCAATGTTCTGCAAGTACCGGTACAAGTAAAAATCTTGTGGTAAGAAAAGCTATACTGTCTTCTTTTATCAGTTTATGTAGTATTCTGTTAGATACAATGACGTCACTGGGAGATTTTCCTTCCTCTGAAAAGCTTAATTTTAACACAGAAGTAAATGGAAAAAACTTCCAAAAAGTATAGTTCAGCATCCATTTTAGCCTGATAATTTTCCCTTCACCAAGTTGTAGAAATTTATCTCATGTTTGAGCTAAGATTTTTAGTAAAAACCTGCTATGCCCCATTGAGGCCTAGGTTAAAAATCCCCCAGTTGCGCGGGTGGCAATTACGGCACCGTAATTAACAGCCGATCTTTTGTTTAGAGCCGCTGTTACTTCCGTTGTATCTAAGAGAATGCAGTAGACTTGAAACCAGAATTCGTTTTTTGGCCTGACAAAATTTCCCATACCGGTACGCATAGTTTGGTAGAAAGAAGGTTCGTCAAGTACGGTAACTAATGTACGGGAAATTTCCTTTAGCTCAGTCGGTAGATCGAGAGCACTGGACTTGTAAGCAAGCGGTTGGTGGTTCGAAAACCCCAGCTGAGAACTCGGCCAGTAGGCCTACAACAGTACAAATCCTCATACGGTACTATATTCTTTTTGCCATTAAATGGATATTCTGTGAAATTCCATAATTCTACCATATTTCAAGAATCTGCTATGGCCTGATTTTCTCAAACTATACATCATTCATTGGCTGCATGGCATCATGTGACTTTCCCATGCCCATTCTTCAGCAGGCCTACATCAGATTACCTGAATTTCAATTATTGATGTACATGCAGTACTATATTTGATGATGTATGTAGATAACTTGATTAATGTACAATTAATTTGATTTTGTTTTGTCAGGGTTTGAGATTTGCTGCAACTAAAGCTGATGTACAGGAAACCGTGGACAAATTCAAGCAAGGGAATTTTGAGACGATCCCTCATCCAGAAAAGCTAGAACATTTTAGGTATAGTATGTTACGAGACCATATATGGTCATTACAACTTCCCCATAATTTCAACTACAGGCATGTGGGACTTTGAATTCGGTGTATGAAACCTCGAAAACGATACAAACGGGACTATTTTTTCTAAAATTTTCCTTTTTTTTCACAGGACTGATCCGAAAAGTGAGAAATCAACAAAGAGCTCCATACAGTCTGCAGATGTGCTTCCAATGGGAGCTCAGTCTCTACCACATCCCATCTGGTGAGTGCGTCTTCTCTGAATGTAGGCCCACATCTCTGACGGTAAATGGCAGATTCCACGATAACCTAGTCCACTAACACACATTTCCGTCAATCATTGACGGAAATGACATTTGCAACGCCTATAAATTCAAAAATATCGTAATAATAAACAATGTGCCCTGTATCTTACTATCTTAAACTTGTCAATGAATTGCATAAGATGAAAATAAACAGGAACCCCTATGAATTCCATGTACAGTATTCAATTTAGCGGGACAAAACAAAAATGACATCTGCAACATTTTTGTTAACTATGTCATTTTTCCGTCAAAATCTATTTTGTATATTTACAAGAAATTTCTTGTAAAACAAGCACTTGCATATGCTCAGTGGAATTAGGCCAATTGTATTGATGTATCTGTACCATTGTCAGTGTATGACATCACCCATGCTGTAATACAGGGTCTTTTCAAAATTTTGCTAATGTCATTTCCGTCACGGGAGTTGGACGGAAATGACATTAGCAACATTTTTTAAATGCTCATAGTATCCATGTATTGGTATTTAACACACTGGCAATGGTACATATATCTTAATAAGGTCAAGCTAGTATCACTGTAAATCTTTTTTTGAATAAATTAGTTGACATTTGATTTGTGGTGATTATTGTAAAAAAAGGACTATGGACAAATGACATTAGAACAAGTGACATTAGCAACATTTACATTTCTGTCTGTCTATTATACTGCAGACAAGAATTATACCGGATAAGACTGTCTCTCTACAGGGTAAAATGGTTACACAACTTTGCTGGGTTTAGCAAACATGTACATGACAAGGAGTTAGTTTTTTAGTATTTTGAACGTTGCTAATGTCATTTTTCAGTTGGACGGAGAATTTGACGAAAAAGTGGACTAGGTTATCGTGGAATCTGCCAAATACACATGTAGTAAGGCTGAATCTTGATAGAAATGATATTGTCAGTGAGGTATTCACACTCCTGTAATATTAATAATTCTGTGGTTGTGGAGCTAACTACCATTGGAATTAGTCCAAGCTCTTTCTAACCCTTTACCCAAACGACAGCTAATATCTGACTGATTGTTTGGCTGAAATTGAAGATTTTTTGCCTCAAAAAAATCACATTTTTTATGACCACGAGGCTGCATAGTACCGCCGGTCCCACTAAAAAAAAAAAAAATCATTTGGTCGTTCTTAAATACTGTAATTAATTTCCCTTCATGGTGGTAAATTATAAGGCAGCTTTTTGCATGACGGCGAACTGTGGTTTTCATTGAAATCAATCAAATAAGAAGAATGGGTCATTCATTTTGAAAAAATG
Organism: Hanleya hanleyi; assembly: GCA_036873755.1. NCBI lineage: Eukaryota > Metazoa > Mollusca > Polyplacophora > Lepidopleurida > Hanleyidae > Hanleya > Hanleya hanleyi. Next base: position 127,777 of record JAVTVY010042608.1, read on the forward strand.
AAATAAAATTAAATCATCCATAACAGGCTTAGAATGAAACTGTTCTTGTCAAAATGCTCACCACAAGGGGAAATTATTTATCAATGAAAACATATATACCTTGTGGTTGTACAACATGCGATTTTGTTTCTAGGCTATATATCTACCGAATCTCTAACCCCAGCCACAGAATCTGTCCGATATAAACTGTTGTTCGGCTGAAGGGTCAGAGGAAGCTCAGATTCCACTGGAATGACATCTCTCATTCACTCTACCATGACTACAGTATTCAATCTTGCCAAGAGCTAACATCTTGAATTTGATCATGTTTATATTGTTTTCTATGACAGTTTATCATCTTGAATTTGATCATGTTTATATTGTTTTCTATGACAGTTTATCATTGTTATTCTAGGTCAGCAGAAGAACTACTACAGGTGAAGATAACTCATAAGGAACCAGAAACAGTTATAGACCGTGTATGTGATTTCTCAGTCTTCTATTTCAATTGTAGATGGTATATTTTAGTGGTGTTCTATAATGACTGATAAGCCATTATCAGCTTAGCTAAAAGTTGCCAATGTTGAGTATAACAAATAGGTATCTTCATAACTAACTCTTATAGGTTACCTTATGTATGAATTCTTTAATGGAAACTGCTGTGTTATCTCCATTAAAAATATTGGAAATAGTGAAGGATTGGCCGAAATGGTGAAGGATTGCACAATCCAATTCTCCCTGGTGTGATTTTGAAACCTGAAGTTGTCCACCTTGCTGTGATGTGAAAAGAAGTTATCCCCCCTGGTGTGATTTGAAAACCTGTTTTGATTTCACAGATTGAAAACCTTTTTTTTCATAATTTTGTACTTTTATTCCACTGTATAGCTGGCATACATCTGTGTTCAAGTCATGAGAAAGGGGTTTGATGTATTTTCTGGATTTAACAGAGGAGAGAGAAATGCTCATAAATGGCTCAAGTGAGTAATCTTTCAGTATTATAAGATGTATTCATTAGTACTAACCAGTGTTTTACAATGTACCATAGACATACCATATCAGTTTATCTTCTCATTAGCTTCTCATGGCATGGGACAATGACTAGTCTGTATAATGTCTGCCGCCCAACAATTTGAACCAGAAACTAATGCTCATTTGATGAAGCTTTCAGATCAACTGTTGATTTGTCTTTATACCAAATTGAAGGTTTCTCAAACTGCTCATTTCATGCAGAAAGAAACACTGGAAACTTTGAATAGCTGGCTTTTATGACGAGCCTGTGACATCACAAATATGGTGGTTTTTAAGCTATTGACCTCTGTTCGTTTGTAGTCGTATCTGTTTCCTGGAGACAGTAGCTGGTGTGCCGGGTATGGTGGCAGCCATGACCAGACATCTACACTCACTGAGACGAATGAAAAGAGACCATGCCTGGATACATACACTTCTTGGTGAGTCTATAATATTGCACAATTAGTTCTAAAATCATTTATACTCAGAAGTTTCAACTTTTCACTTCTTTTTCACAAAGATACTTTTCCTTAATTTAATTGTAGGATTACCACAATGGATCTTTACAGACATTCTGTGATTGACTGGATCTGTGTTTTAAAACAGAATTGACCAATCAGATACTTGAAATTGGATAATATCCCATAATGCACTGGAGTTTCTGTTGAAATCCATGTATTCTGTTTTTGTAAACTTTATATCTGATTTGATATGTAAAAGGAAAAAATCAGACTGAGGAAAACAAATTACAAAATTTTGTCCCGCATAGAGAAAATCTAGTTGAATGTTAATCCTTACCCATACTGTTGCATGTAAGACTTGTTCATTTTTTTCCTTGATTATTTCATCACCTAATTTTTGTTCAACAGAGGAAGCTGAGAATGAAAGAATGCATTTGATGACAGCTCTGCAGTTGAAGCAGCCATCTTGGGCCTTTCGCACATCTGTGATAGTTACACAAGGTACGGTAATTTGCTCAATGGGATTTTAGTAGAAATCTTTGATATTATATTTGCCACTTGTTGTATGTGCAATATGTTCCTTATATCCTTGTCAAAATGATCTCGGGTTCTCAGCTCCTGAATTGTCACCTGAAGACTTCAGATATGTAACCATAGTAACTGGTGTCCGACTATCACATAAATGTTAACGTTTTCATGTACATGTATGAACCAACTTGCATTTGTTCAATTACAGGAGTGTTTGTCACAATGTTCAGTTTCTCGTACCTGCTCAGTCCTCGCTTCTGTCATCGATTTGTGGGATATCTGGAGGAGGAAGCTGTGAAAACATACACCAAATGTTTAGAGGTAGGAATTAGAATAAGTTATGCTGCTTGGATAGTTTCACTAAAAGTCATTCCCCAACCCCTTAGCATTTTAATCAGCTCTGTTCCCAGATGCAGGAGTCCCCCTAGGCTTGACCTGCACACTCGAGGTCAGGGTACGAATAGGCCTCAGCTCCTCGGACAGCTTGTCATAAGAGGTGACTAACTGGGGGTTCCATGGTGTAAAAAAAAGGAATAGGATCCTACCCATGGGGTTCCCAGATGTCAAAAGGAATAGGACCCAAACATTGTGATTTGACTTAAATATAGTTGAAAGCGATGTTAAATCATATTCACTCACTCACTGTAGGAGTCCCACCATCAGGAGAAAGCCCCACCAAAAATTTAGCATGAGCTTTACACTACTCCATGATCCTAGATATGGTTAGAAAGCTTTGCCATAACAAACATTAGGTGCAGGTACTAAGTACTGCCCAACAGCATTACTTAACTATATCCCATTAATTCAGTCATGGCCTGCTGTGTTTACTCCTTGATGACACTAAATTTTAAAATTATTGATACAAACTATTCAGTACAATTGGAGATAATTTTGTTTTTCAGGAGATAGACAGTGGACGGTTGGAGGTATGGAGGACATTGCCAGCTCCAGAAGTGGCCATTAGGTACTGGCAGTTGCCTGTAAGTCTTCTCTTCTTGGGCACAGTTCTTATTTCATGTCATGCTGTAGGCAGTGCTGTCATTTCTATATATTGATCCAATGAATTTTTACCCGAGGGCCAAAATTAACCTTGGGGTATTGCCCTCATCGTATACATCTGTCTGTACGTCACTCCATCTGTTTTTGTCCCCCGCCGCAACGCGGCCGGGGACTTTAAAATGGTTCTTGCTTCTATGTGTCCGTGCATGCACGGACATGTCCGTGCAAATACTTCGTAAGCAATAACTTCTAAATGCTTTGTCGGATTCCTCCGAAATTTGGCATCTGCATTCTTTGCGACAAGACTTGGTATTACGTTTCAGCAAGATCCGCCTGTAGGTGGCGCCACTGGGTCTTGTTCCAATCTTTAGTGCAGTGCATGTCCGTGCAAATACTTCGTAAGCGATAACTCTAAATGCTTTGTCAGATTCCTCCGAAATTTGGCATCTGCATTCTTTGCGACAGGACGTCTGTTGATATTACTTTTCAGCAAGATCCGCCTGTAGGTGGCGCCACTGGGTCTTGTTCCAATCTTTAGTGGATGTTCGTGCAAATGCTTCATAAGCGATAACTCCTAACTGCTTTGTCGGATTCCTCCGAAATTTGGCATCTGCATTCTTTGCGACAAGACGTCTGTTGGTGTTACGTTTCAGCAAGGTCCGCCTGTAGGTGGCGCCACTGGGTCTTGTTCCAATATTTAGTGCATGTCCGTGCAAATACTGCGTAAGCGATAACTCCTAAATGCTTTGTCGGATTCCTCCGAAATTTGGCATCTGCATTCTTTGCGACAAGACGTCGCTGGTATTACGTTTCAGCAAGATCCGCCTCTAGGTGGTGCCACTGGGTCTTGTTCCAATCTTTAATGCATGTCCGTTCATGTTTGTTGAAATCCTTCGCGAGAGATAACTTTCGAACAATTTGTCGGATTTCTTTGAAATTTGGTAAATGCATTCCCTGCGACAAAACACCGTTGGTGGTGCATTTCAGCAAAATCCACCCGGAGGTGGCGCCACTAGAGTTCATTCCATTATTCCATGCTGCAAGTGATAATAGAAACACTTGGTCGAATTTCTTTGAAATATCCTACATATGTACCTTTCTGGGTAACATGAGAAACGTTGCGGCTCATCAGATTCTTCTCAAATTTGGCATGCATTTACCATGCCAGGAGCTGTTGCTTGGGATTGCCTTTCGCTCACTTGCACTCACAGGTGGCGCCACCTGGTGGCAGCATCACAAATTCGTTTCCGGGTAATAACTTGAGAACTGACCATCGGATTCTTCTCAAATTTTGTATGAATGTACCGTGACAGAAGATGTCGCTTGATAATGCATTTCACTGACTTGCGCCTAGAGGTGGCGTCACCTGGTGTCAAAATCTAAATTTGGTTTCTGGGCAATAACTTGACCCTCATCGGATTCTTCTCAAATTTGGTATGCAGATGTCCCCACGATACCATGTTCCTTGGGATTGTATTTTTCCCGCTTCTGCCTACAGGTGGCGTCTCCTGGTGGAAAAATTTGTTTCCGGGCAATAATTTGGCAACTGCTCATCAGATTATTCTCAAATTTTGTATTCATATGTGACCCGCCCCAAATAACATGACCACCGGTGGGCATCTAGTACCGGCAATAACTTGAGGACCCCTCTTCAGAGTCTCAAAGTTCATATGCCGATACCATGACATGAGATGTCATTTGGGATTGTGTTTTGCCTGCTTGCACCTACAGGTGGTGACTCCTTGTGGCAAAGTCTAAATTTGGTTTCTGGGCAATAGGTTGAGGATGCCTTCATATTCTTGTCAAATTTAGTTTGCAGATAATATGCCATGAGTTGTCTCTTGGGGTTGCATTTCGGTTACATAATTTTCATGCTACATGGTAAAGAAAATATATTACAGTAGCAATCAACATTCAGTCAGCCATTCGGAGTTGATCTCAAAACCTGGGAAGGTGGAAAGGCCCCTCTGCTTCTTACGCCTGTGAAGTAGCTGTTGCCATCCTCATGAATATCTTCTGAAACCGACAGCGCTTATAAATATTGCTGCCATTTTGGCGGGGGACCTAGCATCCTCTGGCTGCTTGTCTCATTACCACCATTTCTCAAGAATGGCTATGCCAAGGAACCTCAAACTTGGTTCACACATTCATGTAGTCACATCAATTTGTTCATATTTGATGTATTATTATCCTGTGGACGGGTTTTCGAAGAAACAATTTTTTCATGAAGGAATTTGAACAGATGATATCACATGATGAATTTGGTTTCATTCATGGTCTATATGTAGTTGTCTCCACTGATGTGATTCAAAGTCATAGTTGTCTCCCTTGATGTGTTTTATAAATACTGTTTTGCCTTGCAGTAAATGAAATATCTGTAGTTATCTCCCTTGGTTTGATTCAAAACGTGAGGTTGTCTCTCTGTGTGGAGGAAATGCATTATTTCATATAATGTGTATTATTAGGTAGGTCGATCAGCATTTGTTCACGATGTGTTACCTTCAAATTGTCCCTAATTTGTTTAGCTTTGATATGGCAGTATAGAAGATATATCCAAGATTCAAACAAGTGTCTCAACTCTTCCTTTTTCAGGAGAGCTCCACAATGCGAGATGTAATTTTAGCCATACGTGCAGATGAGGCCCACCATCGATTGGTCAACCATACACTGGGCTCCCTCAAAGAAGATGACTATAACCCATACAAACCAGGCCAATGAAACCACATGAGTTAAGCTGCTTCTCAGTCACCTTGACCAGTAAAGGGACTAATCTTGACATATCGGAGGATAAAAATCATCATACCAGCATTCCAAGGTTTTGTAGAGCCCTGCCCGGACAGTCAAGCTAGGGCTCTGAGTAAGAGGAGAGACAGAAATCTGCCATACTTAGTGAACTTGGCATCCTCAAGGTTTTTTCTACAATGTGTATCACATACAAATCATGGTTTAGAGGGGCCTTGTTTGCGTCAGTTACATTTGTTTTGTGTTTACACATGAATAAAATGGTTGATTGTGATAATCTCAACATTTTATTAGTTTGGTACATGTATGATGTAGCTACTTTTGTATCTGTTGTTCATGAAATGTCTCTGAAATAAGACTGTAATGTGTGATTCTATAGATACTAGTCCCTGATTCTCATGACTTCAGGCCTCCTATATTTGAGTCTGATGCTTAATGAGGAATTTTTAAACTGGTCCAGTCTTTTAATTTTGGATGAACAATTGAACAGTTTTGCTCGTATGTTTGTGTATATGTAAATGAAACGGTATCACTGACTAGATGATATTGCATGATTATGTCTACATCTTAGCTATTTCTTAAATATGAAAGCTCAAGATTTCAATGTTCGATTGGCAGTTTCCCTCAATGCCAGATGTCTCAATGTTGTTTACAATTGATCTGTTTATATCAGTCTCTAGTTAGATATCTGACAATGTTGTATCTGTGCTGTTATTTAGTGGAATGAGATGAATAATTAGGAACAATGATTGTCCTGTGACAGATTTGTGTCACTTTTAACAGACCATGGAAAAGCTTCCAAATCTCAGTTTATTCTGCAATATGTCTTCAACTTCTCCTGAGAAAGGGGTGTTATTGCATTCACTACGCGTGTCACATCAAACAATGTTTCATGAGTTATATTAAATAAACCACTGCCGTTAAGTAGATCAGGTCATAGCTTCCCCAATAATCTCTTGTGACCTCTTCAATCAAGCAGCTTTTCACTAAATTATTTGATTGGAAATCATTTCCACTGTCTGAATGGAGTTCACTTGCAGTGAAAATGCGGCCCTTTGTTAACGTTTTATTGAAGTCACGCTGAAGATCATTATCTCATGCGAAATTCAAAATTGTATTTGACATGGAGAGACCGGTGGTTTTGAATCCCCAAACAACCTGCAAAAGGGCCAATTGGGCATCAGCATCTCGATACCACCAACAGACAGTGGTCGATATTTGACTGTTTGCCTTGCCAGCGCTCGCGGCCTAAATATTTTTCGTTTTGGCAACAGGATATATCTCTTGAAGGCCAATGTTAGTAAAGTATTAAATAAAACCAAGGTCCTCAGACTTTATTTAACCATGAATAAGTGAGTCTGAATTCGGTCTATTACATTATTGATTTAGCCTCATATGTCTGAGCGGGGGTGGGGTTTTATTGATGCAAATCATGAGAGGGTTTTCCATGCAACCCCCTGTTGGTCTCGTTCCAGATGGAACCAAAATCATCATTTATAATAATTTTCTAGTGGTCTATTTTAGATTCCTAATATTGAAGCTGTGATAAAAACCTGTGATGTGACATTAAAATGCAATTGACCGATAGGCTCATTATAGTTAATCATTCGTTCATCAGTACTTACTCGTTGGGAAACAGAAAAGTACAGGCTGATTTAATTTCTATAATTATTTCTATACTTATTATGGTATTATGTATGAAACTGGTGTGAGAGGAAAAATACTGGTGGGTGGTGATGATTAACTTCATCCATATGAAGCAGACTGCTAAAATGATGAATATGAAATTGTCGGAACAATGTTGGTATTTGGTCGATACAGTTAAAAATAGCTAGAGTTTACAAGCAATGTTTACTCTAGGTATCATCGATACAGTCAGATCTTTTGATAGTTAAATGAGCACATGTTGATATGGCATCTTTCTTTAATGTTGTTTTAATGCTGATGAAATATTCAATCAGTGTTGGATAAACATTAGCATGTTTTCTGAGAGGGGGCCATTCATAAAGGATCTCTTAATATGGGTATTGGTGATTACCATATAATATGAATTTATAGGTGTAATGTACTTGAACTGTTTCAGTAATGTGTTCATTTTACTTGTTACATTGACTTATTTTGAACATGTATATATCCAGGTCTATATGTTCCACTTTGATGCTGTGAATATTTCTTTGAGACTATTATGGACGTAGATATGTTACCGTTACTCTTGACATTCTGGCATGAAATAACTCCAAACTATCCGCTAGCACAGTAACAATGGACATGCCATAATGAAAATAAGTAGGCTCGGGTGCCTGGTCCAGGGTAGCTGTTTATGGAGAAGTTTGACTGCCACCATGGACCAGGTATCTGCTGTACTGTGAGAAATGCCCGTTTTTTATTGTCTCAATTTGTGTTGGAAGGTGGTGGATTTGGAGTAATGTCACACTCAAGGTTATTTTACTCATGGTGACAGCCAGTTTGGATGGTAGAGGAAGCCGGAATGCCCAGAGAGATCTAGAACCACTGCCGTCGGCAAGTAACTGGCTAACTTTCACACTTGCACCAATAGGGCTCGAACCCATGCTGGTTCAATGGTGTGATCGAGGCTAGCAATCACCAGCGATGCTCTTAGGCCACTCGGCTAATTATGGACATAGTCCTCTATGACTAGACTATTTCAACACAGATCTATGGTTTGACTTGGACATTATGGAATTGAGTCTGTTCTATTGTATGATACTGACCACATATGTAATTCCCTTAATAAATCGATCACCAGAAATGATATTTGTTCTTATAAAAAATGGGAGTGATCCAATTTATTGCTAGTGGTGATCATGCAATCAATTGCAAATAATTGGAGGTGGCATTTCTTGAAAAATGTGAAATGATCAATTTATGAGTATCTGCAATTTGTGATCCACCTAAAATTAGGGGTGATTGAATTATTACAACTTGTGATCGAATTTTATCACAAAATTCATAGCTGGGTGATCGATTTATTAGGGAATTTCTATAGATTGACATTTACACAGCTCCAAAAGTTTTCTTATTAATTTATGTGAGGATATTTGAACCACTTATATACATGTTACACGTAGACCTATTTAGCTGTATTTTGGGATTGCTTTTTAGAGAAACTATTGTGCTACTAAGCAAGCTGATGTTTTGAATTTATATATTATCTTTTTTGTTATTGTTTTGATATATTCATGTCCTTTTGTTGAAACTTTTGTATCAGTATTTTCCATTGAAAATAAACCTTAAATGAGTAGTAGTTATTAAATATACCTACTAGACTTCCGGTTATCCATAACATCCCGGTTAGTTGTCGAGTAGAGTGGGGTGGGGTTGTTATAAAAGACACAATACAGTAACGTCTGCAAACATCTATCCTAATGCTTCAACGTCATAGATAGATAGCTCGGATTGCTCTAATTGCTCATTGATATCCCATAGAATTGACACAAATTGATCAAGATATAGTGAACGACCATGCCCATCACGCCTCAACATCCATATTTACACCTTAACACTATGATAAAGTCATAGTGGGGATGTATGTTGTAACTCGTGTATATCACTGCAATGATGGCAGAGTACCCAACATTAGCTTCAATAGAACCATGCCTATGGGTTGGTGTAGAGGGGTATGTCTCGAGTGCGCATCCGAATATGCATTTCTGTCTACTACTGATGTAATTTCTCCACCTAGTCTCACGTGCGCACCTAATCCGACCATATTTGTGCTTTCTCTACTTCTGATTACATCCCGATCGCGTGATCTGTTTTTCCCCTCAATACACCCCAGGGTCTGCATGCATCTCCAAGGCCCCCCAAACTTGTTACCCCTATGAACGTATAGGGGTGTACTTTTCATTCATCCTAGTAGGCATCCACCTGTATCTCTGCATTTCCTATGACACCCAAGTGCACATGCACGCGCCCCATGACATCTAACAGGTTAGAGCAAAGGACTACCTGGGGTATATATCCCACTTGGGATACTAAATCCAGGATTGGATATTGAAAAATATCCTAGTTGGGATATTTTAACCGATTCTAATACTAAACGGCAATGGTGAATTTCGGCATCTAAACTACAAATACAAGATATAGTCCGGTGGCTTAAGGTCAAGATCGTGACAGACTGGAATAAAGCACCATATTTTGCACAGAGGCTCAATTAGGCATAAGGAATGATCTCAGAAGGGGTGCCCATTTCTGCAGGCGGTGGAAGGCCCTTAATTTGCATAAATCCAATATGGCCGCCATAATACACACAGTAGCCTCCTGTTGGCGACTATTTGACAGCTTTGAATCACCTTTTTACACGAGCTTGGTTTTCCAAGAACCTGACTGATTCAAGAAGAAAATAATAACGATAATTGGAAACTTTATTACCCGTTGAATATCCAATATGGCCGCCAGAGCGTCACCAATAATGGTATTATTGCTATACACATGTATGTGAGTTTGTATACATGCTAATATATATCATATATATTTATAAAGGCTTCATTGAGAGGTTTCTGTACATGTAGCTCTGTTATGATCGAATCGATGAAGCACGCATGAAGGTTATTGGCTATTTTCTCTTCTATAGATATCCAATATGGCCACCAGCGCCATCGATATCCTCATTGCTGATTATCGATACTAAAACAAATGTTTGGAAGGATGAAACTTCATCGTACATGCCACGGTTGTGAACTACATCAATTGTTGCCAATTGGATTCTTCTCAGCTCCTTACATGTAAATTAGCATGTGTAAATCCAGCGGCAAAAGGAGTTATTCTTCCAACATCGGTTGAGATCAGGCTAAAACAGTGCTAAGTAACTACTCTGAGGTAGATTTGCTTGTTTCAAGTTTCACGAACAGTTTCGATATTTGGAACTCGAGAAGATATGCTTTCACTGTGTCGCGTGATCGTTCATCTGCTATGCAAAACCCTGCTATCGTAGAAGCTAAATTAGACAAAGAGTTGTCGAAAGGTCGAGCTGCTGGTCCCTTCTCAACTTCTTTTGACAATAAGTTTTGCACTCCATTAGTCTTAGTCCCCAGAATAGAACCTACTATTTTGGAGGGCTCTTGATGGCGGAGTTGTCTAAGGCGCATCACTGGTGATCGCAAGCCTCACACCGCCGAACCGGCACGGATTCGAGCCTCGCTGTTGCTAGCCCGAAAACATCGGCTAAGGGGTCTATTTTTTTTTTTTTATTATTGTTGTTGCTGACCCTTTAGCCCGAATCACATATACAGACCGAAAAGGAAAAAAATAAATAAGACGTCAGTCGCTCGAGATCTTCAACTGCACACGGCGTGGGGAATTGAGACAAAGGCACGAAAAAGCATTTTATCGAATAAATAATATGATTTGGCATCTCCAGAACTTTGATAATCAACTAATGACTCATTCCGTTAGACGAAATCTTCTTCCAAACTCTAATTTTGTCATCTAACTCGTCAAGTTGCCGCCATTTTCAGTCTCGTTGAGAAACGAGATTTCCAACGCGATTGACCTTTCTGACCACGTGACTCGTCCATTTCACCATAGTCCCCAAATTTGGAAATTTGACATTAATGCATCAAAAACTAAAATTGTCATCTTTAGTGTTAGAAAAGCTAACTACAGTAAATTTTTGTTTTATCTCAATGGAGTAAAGATCGACATTGTTGACAGTTATAAATATCTGGGTGTTTTATTCTTTTATAATGGCAACTTCTTCAGATGTAGAAAGTATCTCTTTGAACAAGCTCGTAAAGCCATGTTTGCTGTTATCCAAAAGAGTAGATGTCTTGATTTACCACTTGATGTTCAAATCGATTTATTTGAACATATGGTCCTGCCTGTATTACTCTATGGTAGTGAAGTGTGGGGTTTTGAAAACTGTAATATCATTGAGAAACTACAATTAATGTTTTATAAATTCTCCGTAAAATTAGGGAAGCGAACGTCAAATACATATATATTTGGTGAGTTTGGGTGCAGCCCTCTAAGTGTTAAAATTAAGCTTAGAATGATAAAGTTTTGGGGCAAATTATTGATAGACACCCAAGGTAAATACTCCAGTTGTATTTATGGAGCATTACTGCATTTTCATACGTCAAATATATTCTCTTCTAAGTGGCTTCTATCTATCAAAAGTATTCTTGATTCATGTGGTCTTACCAATATTTGGCTGAACCAGAATTTCCCAAACCTTACTTGGTTATACAATACTGTTAAACAACGTTTATTAGATAAACACTATCAGGAATGGAACTCTAAGCTTTCTGAAAGCTCCATGTTTGTATTATATAAGGAGTTCAAACCTAAACCATGTTTAGAAAATTATCTAGTTAAATTGCCTTATAACAAAGCTGTATCTTTATGTCGATTCCGTACAGGAAATCATAAGTTACCTATTGTGACTGGTCGTTTTAATAATGTTGAAGTCGCTGACCGGCTGTGCCAGAAATGTTCTTTGTCTAAAGTAGGTGATGAGTATCACTTTATCTTAGAATGCCCTTCATTGTCAACCATTCGATTAAAGATCTCGAAGTCTATCCTCATACGAGAGATGTGAGAGTTCTGGAACAATCTTAGTTGCACGCCTCTGAATATTTTCGATGAGTTTCAGGTCCTTCTTGTACATCGGGTACCAAACTGCATCACCATAATCCACCAATGATCTCACGAGGGATTTATATAGAGTCAAAAATAGTTCCTTGCTCATGAATTTGAAAGTACGTTTGATCAGACCAGTCATCCTGTTAGCCTTATTAGCAACAGTGTTGATATGCTTATCAAATTTTAAATTACTCTGGAACAATATCCCTAGATCCTTCTCTTCATTGTCACTTTTAATGAGTTTCCTAGTGCCATGAGAGTCTCGCATATAGTAGTTTCTATCAAATCGGACATTTCCGTACTGAACCACCTTACATTTGTCAGGATGGAAAAGCAGTAGCCAATCGTCAGACCAGTCACATAAATAATCAACATCTCCCTGTAGAATTTCCTGGTCCTGTGTGGTAGATACAGCTCGGTATACTTTGGTGTCGTCTGCGAAAAGCTTGCACACGCTCTGTACTTTCCCTGGCATGTCATTTATGTACAGTAAGAAAAGCACTGGTCCCAGGACTCTTCCTTGCGGCACACCGCTGGTGACGTTTGTCCAGTTTGAATATGATCCATTTATCACCACTCGCTGGCGTCTCCCATGTAGGAAGTCGCTAATCCACTGAAGCACACTTCCTCCAATTCCATATGATTTAAGTTTTGCGAGTAGCCTTCGGTGTGGCACGGTATCAAAAGCCTTTTGAAAATCAAAGTATACTGCATCAATTTGATAGCCATTGTCTAGTGCCTTGGTCCAATCCTCCAGAACAGTGAGCAGCTGTAACATACAGCTCCTATTTCGTCGAAAACCAAACTGACAGTTTGATAATAGATTATTGATAGTCATATGGTCCAACACAACATTCCTTACGACTTTTTCTAGCAGTTTACACACAATCGATGTTAGGCTTATAGGCCTGTAATTTCCAGGTGCGGATTTGTCTCCCTTTTTGTACACAGATGTAACATTTGCATCCTTCCAACAGTTGGGTATAATTCCAGTACTAAGTGATTTATTAAAAATTTTGTGAATTGGGATACACACAATATCAGCAGTTTCAGAGAGAAATCGAGGATGACAGCTATCAGGTCCTGAGGATTTGGAAACATTGAGTCCCTGTAGGAGTTTTAGAACTTCCTCGAGCGACACAGATGCATCACATACAGAGTCTCCATTAAAATATTGTGGCACTGTCGGTAGTTCCCCATCCGGTTCGTCAGTAAAAACTGATGCAAAAAACTCATTCAGTAAGTCAGCTTTATCTGTGTCCTTATTTACTGTGTCTCCACTAGGCGTCCGTAAGTCACCAATACCGCTGAAGGATTTTGTTTGTTGATTTACGTATGCCCAGAATGCTTTAGGATTACTCTTAATATTTTTTGCTAGGCTCTCCTCATGTGCTCTTCTATCAAATCTGGTAGCTTTGGTTGCCTGGTTCCTTATTTTACAGTACTCCTGGTAATCACGATAATCTCTGGTAAATGTGTAGCGTTTCCATACTTGGTATTTTTTCTTAACTTTCTTCATACAAGTTTTGTCCATCCAGATTGGTTTCCCGCGTTTCGTAGGGTTTGTAACAAAAGGTACATTCCTCGCAATACAGTCTGTAACAATTTCGCTAAATACTTGCCACGCTTCATTTACGTCTAGGTCATCCAAGATGTCCCAATTGACATGACTTAAATCCTCTTTGGCCTGTGCATAGTTGCCTCTATTGAAGTTAAATTTTTTCTGCACTCCAGGTCTATTGTCGCTGCAGCCATGCAATGTGAATTCGATGATGAGGTGATCACTCGCACCTAGATGGTTCTTGTACTCTATATTTTCTATAATGCTATCCTGGTTTACCAGAAGTAGGTCCAGTGTATTGGGTTGCTGGCCCAGTCGAAACCGCGTTGGTTCAGTGAACAGCTGGTAAAGGAAGTTGTCTCGCACACATTCAATGAATTTAAAAGAACGATGCTGATCACTGCCACTCGTCGTCCAATCTTTCCAACAGATTTCTGGAAAATTAAAATCACCGATCACACATATATATTGATACTGTTCATTTGTAGCTTCGGTTAAGAGTTCATTTAAGAGTTCAGTATTTTCATCACTACTGGAAGGACTCCGGTAAATACCACCAATAAGTATGTTCACATTATTTGCCAGTTTCACATTACACCACACGGATTCCTTGAAATCATGATCATCCAGTTGTGGGCATTCAGTTGCCTTTAGTTCATGCTTAACATGTATAACGACGCCTCTACTATCTGCTACTGTTTTGCTAATAAAGGGTTCATATCCTTCAATTTGTAGCTCTTTCTTGGTAATGTTCGTAGATGGAATAGCCTTGGGATAAATTTCTGTGATTACAATTATATCTGGATTTGAAAGTTCAATATGTATTCTCAGTTCATCCATTTTATTCAGTATATTGTCAGCATTTGTGTACAGCACACCAAATTGATTAATTTCAAGGTCACTAACTTCAAATAAGTTGGGGTCTCCCATGCCATGGTTTGGCAAATCACTAATGTCAGACAAATTGGGATCACCCACACCAGGATTTGGTAAATCAATAGATTCAGATGAGTTGGAATCTCCCCCATCAAGATTTGGCAAAATAATAGTTTCAGATAAATCCATGCTTTCAGCTGAGTTGGGACATTCAGATAGTTCTACTTGAAAATCCAATTTGCTTAGTTCACAGGCCACAGGTTCTACATATTCTTCAGGCATCAAGCACGTGTCGCCTGAAAGAGATAATTTATCCGGATTACAGCTAACAGAACACAACATATTTACAAGTTTTGCTATGTACACATCTCCATTGCCACTACTTCTTGTCATTAGAACCTCCTCGGGAAGAGGTTTCGGGGGAGTCGATGACCCTACCTACACCGTTCCAGGGATTATCAGGTTTGTTATTCACCAGTCGTGGCAAAGGGGGGATAACCCGAGGGTCAGTTGACTTTCTAATTATCCTGCCTCTACTTATAATCAGGTCAGTTTCCCCTTCTGCTTTTCTTTTTCTGAGCTCTTGTCGTAGTAAATAGGCTTCTTCTCTCTGTTTAGGTGTAAGATCAGGAGAAAAATATGTGTTTCTCTTACTTTCATCTGAATGTGTTCGGAGAGATCTAGCCATTTCCAATATGGTACGTTTTTGAGTGAAATCCCGAGCTTCAATTTTAACCGGTCTAGGGCCCTTAGGACCACTTGTACCAACGCGAACTGGGTCCCTGATAAAGATCTCACCTTGGATGTTGACATCCTCACGAAGAACAGTCATAATAGAGTCTAGATCATCCTTCCGTCGTTCCTCTATGGATTCTTTCTTACTCTCAGGAATATTGAAGCACATCAGATTTAATCTTCTGCGGTCTCTGTCCCTCATCTCATTAACTGTCTCTACTATTATCTTCTCCACATTTTCCACTCCGGCACCAACCTGTCCGCTTTCTAGTGTCTCTACTCGAGAGGTCAAATCTTCAACCTTTGTTTCTAGTGAAGTTATTCGATTCAGTACCTTCTTAACACCAGTAAATGCTTCATGACAATTGTTGCAGAACCACATAATTTGATCTCCTTGTTTACTTATGGCATCATATAGGGGTTTAGCCAGGCCAGAACATTTGAGACAGAACCAGTGCTCACAAAAGTCACACTCTATCGCCTTATCTTGATGACCAACTGCTGTTTTACAGACATGACAATTTGCCTGTAATCCATCTTCAGAGTCAGAATTTAGGTTATCTCTCTGTTTGGGTCCTCCTTTGCTCCTAGAGCCACCTCTCCCAGATGCAGACATTTTGTAATGAAACCCAGTTAGGCAAGACAAAATACAGTTACGGTGTTGAAAACTGGACCATCTGTCGTTCACACACACTATATAATTATGGCTAAAATTCTCTTATGTGACTATCCGACGACCATTGGCGTATTGCACAGCTAGGTTCGGTTCCAAAGTCTCAGGGCTAACTAATATTTGACAGTCTGGAAGTCTTTCGGGGATAATGTGCAACTATGAAGGGCCGACTATGAATCAGTTATTGTTGTTGTTGTTGTTGTAGCTGATGTTGTCACTGGATAACATATGGCATAAGCAAAGTATTTTGGGCGAAATATCCTATGCTTTGTCAAAAGTTACTTCCTTGCACAGGATAAACATGTTAGTAGTTGTTTGTGATATAAATTATCATCGGATGTTATAGTAATCTTGCGATGTTAACAGATTTGTGTCGGTGGTGTCAGGCTGCCACAGAGAAGACGTCCTCCATGACCGGAAGCGGAATTGTTGTTCAATGTGTCAATCTCCCTTCTATTGTTCTGATTGAAGCGCAGTACTGTATTGCTGCCGGATATGTGGTTTGCTATTTTTGTATCTCTATGTCTTGTACAAGATTAAGAGAATAAACTTCAATTCAATTCAATTCAGATCAGAAAGGTCACGATACTAGTGCGCACGCGCGGTCAAGTCTCGTTGAGCTGTAATCTGAAGAAATGGCGGTAAACATCGAAATCGAGCGTTTATTGTGTTTTCTTCGTCGTCACTAATTTGTTGGAGTCCCAAACAGTCATTAGAGATGGTACATGGTGAAAGAAGCTCAGGTCGGTCAAACTGTATCAAATTGGCATATTTTTTCTCTCCCGTTTCGTTATTTTCGTCAGCGAAAAGTTGCTCTTCGCCAGTCAAATTTTTATCGCTAAAATTTAACCTAGGTGCGATCTCGGCTGTGATAGGAATGCCACGCCCCCTTACCCTAAATTTACCTATCACAGCCAGAGTTTCTGGGTTACGCTGTTGCATGTGTGAAAGTTCGTCAGTTACATGCCGACGGGCCGGAGGTGGTTCTCTTCCCGTATCCCAGCTTTCTCCATCATTAATCTGGATATCACCATATGAGTGAAATAACCTTGAGTGTGACATTAAACCAAATCCCCTCCCCTAATACTTTTAAGGTGATAACGATTTATCTTTCCCTGGAAAATCTACCTTTTCTATTAACGATGCGATTCAACAGGACCTATGATATGTTGAATACGTAGACATTAGATATCACGAGTGCACTAGTTCAAAAACCACTAAAGTCTGATGGCAAAAATCTGTTTAGATGATGCCTTCCGCATCATACCTTCCGAGCCAGCGATTCACCCCGTACTGGGGTTTACCGGGGGCGACAAGTATTTTTATGATCGGTGCCTCTCGATGGGATGCTCTACATCCTGTAAGATATTAAAGAGCTCAAGTCATTCTCTGCAATCGGTTATGACTACAAAATTCGGCATATCAGAGGTGATCCACATACTGGACGACTTCATGTTCGTCGGTGCAAATGACGCTAGCCACTGTTCTATATAGCTCTCAACACTTTCACTTGTGTGAGTATTTGGGCATTACAATCAAACATGCTAAGACTTACTACCCATCAACTATTATGGTTATGCATGGGATTCAACTGGACTGCAAAACTATGAAAGCACCATTTCCAGAAAACAAAATTCATAAACTGAAAAGCATACTGAGTGAATTCTCGCGCCGCAAAAAGGTAACTCTTGTGGAACTGCAATCTCTCATTTGCTCGCACAATTTTGCCTGTAAAGTCGTCGTGCTCGACAGAGCATTTCTCCGCTGCCTGATTGACCTTAACAAAAGTTGTATCACTGGCTCACCATCACATTCGTTTTGAATGAAGCTAGAGCCTATGTTAATACCTGGCTTGTATTCCTGGAGTCTTTCAACGGAAAAGTAATTTTCTTTCCCCAAATGGGGTATCCTCTGATGTGATCAAACCAGACCAAACTGTTTCCGACGCTGCTGGTACCTTGGGTTTGGCGGTTGTTTTTGGATCCTCGTGGATAGACCAAGAATGGCCAGCACATCTTGCTCACTTACATACCACGGTCAAGAAGTGCTTGCCGTGAAATTTTGGGGCCATAAACTGGCAAATCATAACGTTCTCTCTCTTTGTGATAGTATGACCGTGGTTGAAATAATCAATCACCACTCTTTCATTGCTGATGAAATTAATGCGTCAGTTAGTAGTTGCCTGCCTTCGAAATGACATTCTTTTCAGATCAAAACATATTTCGGAACACTCTTATTCATGACAAACTCTCGCGGTTACAATTTCAGGAAGCGCTGTCTCTAGCCCCTTGGCTCAATCGCTCGTCGCACCCAATACCCTGTCTGTTGCTGAGTCTTTGAAGCAGAGTTCATCTGACGCCGTCTCTTGCAGAATCTTCCTTGAAAGTATCCAAGTAATTCTTTTACGAGCAATGATCTTGGTAGCATTTCATGTATTCTTACGCGTTAGTGAATTGACAGTTCGTTCAAAACAAAACAGCAATAGCAATGTTCTTTAATAAAACGATGTCTCTTTCTCCGATCAATCTGGCCCGTTACAATTCATGCACATTATTATCCGCAACTTCAAACACAACATATCACATAAACCAGTTCATTTGTTTATACTGATAATACTAGATATTGTCCAGTTCAACCAATACGTGCTTATTTTCGCTGACATATTTCACATCCGAGGACGGGCCCCTGTTCCAATCTGCAGAGGATGCGCCCGTTTGAGCTGCCTATTTCTCAGCTCATGTAAAAAACGGAATCTCTTTAATCGGCATTGATCCTCTTTAATATACCATAGTTTTCGCATTGGCGCCGCCATTCATCTTCAGCAACAGGAATCCCGAATAACATATTCAAAAATGTGTAGATGGAAGTCTAACGCTATATTAGTATGACACATTTCACTTGGTAGCTATGCATTGTCCAGTCACAGGTTGCATTGTACGGTAGCCCCAAAGAATTTATTGCATAAATAAGGATCTGGTCCAACTTGACCCAGTTTGGCAAAGGTCAGTCAGGGTCTACCGTGCCATCTGAGTCAGTTATATATGATTATTTTCTAATATTCACTGTATACCTAACACCAAGAAAACAATATAAAAAAATAATTCAAAATTTCGGATCGAAAATTCGAAAAAAATTGATCATTTTTTGGTGCTGACGTAGCTTTAACGTCATTATGGCGGCCATCTTGGATTATTTTGTATTTCTCGCTAGACCTTTGCCAGCACTATTGGTGTGGAAATTTTCAGACTCTTACCCCAGAGGATGGCGGATATATGATATTTAAAAATCGTTGGGATAAAAATTGCCATTTATAGGCCCAAAATGACCCCGGGCCCCTAATGGGCCACATATTGCCTCCTGGGCCTCGAAATCGGGGGCAACCCTTCTGATATTGTTCTCGGTGTCTCTGACGATACGTGTGCCAAATTTGGTGCTTTATTCCACTCTGTCACGATAAAGTGAAAATCTGGCCTTAAGCCACCGGACTAATAGAATCTACATCACAAAACTGCCAATGCGATTGAATAATTTTGCTGACTTTTTCTCGCCGAAATTATTCTCTGTTATATTGCAATTACGTGCATTATGTTTCGTGTTGTTATACAGTATACTTTCCTCTCACTACTGTTGTATGTCTTTAAACGAACAGCCCACCCGTGGGGCCCCGGGTGTTAAAAGGAATAGGACCCTACCCGTGTGGTTTCCGGGTGTGAAAAGGAATAGGAACCAAACGTCGTGATATGACTGAAATAATGTTGAAAGTGACGTTAAATCATACTCACTCACTCACTTACTTTAAACGAACAGAAAAACTAACAAAATATGCCAGCTTGAAAATATCGAAGTGGGATATTGGGAAATATATCGCAGTCAACAGCAAGTTGAGAATGTTTAATGTTCTGCGAAGCAGTGTTTATGACGCACTGGTACTAGAACGGAACCCACTTTTACATGGACTTTGGCGGCAGCCGTGGGCGAGTGTTGATAATATGTGACCAATTATAACGACCAACAAAAAATGTCATTTTTTACCTCTTCAAACTACTACAGAATTATGGGGAACAGGTTTGTCAAATTAATTTCAATCACATGCCACAATGGCGAATAGTGATCGACAGCTACCATATCTGAATAAGATATTGATACATATTCTAATGCAACGACTAGCCTCTGATGAAGTGCGACAGGTTATTAATTTGTTGCGCTCACAAAGATAGGGAATGACAGGTACACATTCGCCCGGACTCTAGCAGCCTTTTATCCACAGTCAACATTTTAAATTAGTACGATTTATAGTAATTGAAAATTTCCACGCAAAATAATTTTAGCCCACGTTGATTTAGTCTATTAAGTAAGAGTATTACAGTAGTAGAAGAGCCCTGGTGTCGGTGTCTAGGTCAAGTATGACGCGTTTGACGTCATCGTGTGACGTAATGGGGTCGAGGTCACTCGAAAGCAGGTCAAGGTCACGTGAAGGTAGGTCGAGGTCACTCGAAAGTAGGTCAAGGTCACTCGAAAGTAGGTCAAGGTCACTCGAAAGTAGGTCGAGGTCGCTCGTAAGTAGACCGAATGACGTAAGATTTCGACCTAGATGGTGGGTATGACGTAACGATGTTACGTAATCGGATCGAGGTCGCTCGTAGGTAGGACGAATGACGTAAGAAATCGACCTAGATGGTGCGTATGACATAACGATGTGACATAATCGGGTCGAGGTCGCTCGTAGGTAGGGCGAATGACGTAAGAAATCGACCTAGATGATGGGTATGACGTAACGATGTTACGTAATTAGGTCGAGGTCGCTCGTAAGTAGGCCGAATGACGTAAGAAATCGACCTAGATGGGGGTATGACGTAACGATGTTACGTAATTAGGTCAGGGTCGCTATGATCTGGGTCGAGTGACGTCTATTTTTAGCACCCCCTTTGTTAACTATGAATAGAGGCATCACGTGACCCTTTGACGGCTAATAGGATAAAAGGCGAACGTTTTCGAACTCGGTTACCAACCACTTCTCGACGAGCTCACTTGGGTACACGTTCCCGCAGCAAACCATGATTCCTCTGGCTTACAACGTTTCTGTTGAAATCCTAGGTGAGAATGGGGCTGCCCGACTGCGTATTGTCAGTCACGGAGATGTAGTGGACTCGGAGTTCGTAAAGTGTATAACGATGACCACTAAGGCTTGGGACAATGTAAAGTTCTACGCCTCTACGATAGATGTGTTCATCAACCGTAATAAGCAGACGCCTGAACCATTATAACTTGATGATGACGTCTACCTCAGTCACAACGTGTATCAAGGTAAATCCCATATACATCTAAGGAGGTGGAGGAAATGCGATTACAACAAAAAGAAAATCTACCCAACACAGCATGGCATCAGCCTGAACTCTGTATTGTGGTGTGCGTTGAAAGCTAAAGCCCCAGAGATCGACTCAGCACTGAAAGAAATGACCGCTACCATTCAAGCCTGTGATGCAGGAGCTTTCGACGATGACGACATGTCAAAACCGGCGCCCACGCGCAAGGTCAACCGTAGGAAAGAGTTTCTGCAGCACGCCATAAAGAAGGCTTACATAGATGAGATCTCAACCCTGGTTGCTGTTTTAACCCGGGAACACTGTGCCGGATGTGAAATAGATGACCCTTCCCAGAATCACCACGATTGCATGATGAACGACCCCGACGAAATGATCGACCAGCATTTCGAGGAGGCTATGGGGCGTATTAACGAAGATGAGGTTATGAAAAAATGTCAAGCCATCATCGAAGGCCAGACCGAAGTGAAGGTACACCCTGTGTACCTAATGAAGTATCAATGCGTAGACTGGAGGGACAGTGAACTAAAGACCGATGAGTGGAAACGAGATCTACTGAACTGTATAAAAACGAAACCCATGGAATACCTCTAAGGACACTTTGTTTGAACAATGAACTCTATTACGGTACGAATATTTGAATTCGCGATTTGTCACCCCTGTACACCCCATCTCCTCTCTTAACGTTTCAATATACGTATGATAACTTATACATTGTGTTGTGTTCTTCAATTCATATTTATATACGTTTCTTAGTTATTGATGCAAAGTCAATCGTATTTTGCGTAAATTGTATTACACACCGTCCAGTCAATCGGGGTATGCGGGAGCTCATGCATTACGTAGAGTGGCAAAAAAGGATGGTCATACGATACCAATGACGCGTATACTAGATTGGTTGAGTCGGCAAGATACGTACACTTTACATAAACCCGCCAGAAAGAATTTTAAAAGAAACAGAGTGTTCGTCGAAAAAATAGACGATTGATGGCAAGCGGACTTGGTAAAACAGCAAAACAATACATTAGAAGAGATATATCATAGAAATAGCACGCCTATAATTAATACGTTTTTCCAATAACCACTCTCCAATGTATATACGGATGTAAAATAACAGTGCAGTCAAACGCTAAGCGTATCTTAAAGAGACAATCCAGTACGCAAAAAATTAGGAATAAGAACTCACATTTCATCGTTGTAGAAATTGGCCGTGGTATTTTCTTCAAGTGTCCTGGTGGTCTTTCTTGATGTACAAGCAGCTCGTTACTAAACCAGTGGAAAGTTCCGTGTATTTATAGGGCGTTCGAGGAAGACAAACCAGTTTTCTCACGCTATAGAGATTCTTTGATCTCCGAGGGTAGACCGGTGTATAGGAGCGCCTATTGTAGACCAGTCCCTTTGTACTATAGCCGCTAATGGTTTTCGCAAATGTTATTCGTTCCGTGTCACCGCCCCGGTACACGCGTGAAAGCTGACAGAAAACTTTATTTGATATTCCAAAAGTAAACATTTATATAGTTTTATCGTATTCGGCAATCGAAAAGTAAATATATACGCGTAAATTTCTGTCAAATACATCGCGCCAGGCCATAGCGCGGGTAAAATTTCATCGAAACCGGGTTAAGAGATTTCGCCCGTTCCAACGTACATTCCCGTACATAAACCTACGGCCCTGAGTTACGTTATCATACCCGGTGAGCCGATCATATTCTCCCCGATACACCGGTCAATTCAACTTTCGCCGGCTTTTCTCATTTAACGTGGCGCGAGGTGTATTTATGTAAAAGTTCGCTAAATTCGCCCTGTTTTTTCATTCTGGCGAGTAAACTTTGGTTTGAACGGATAGAATTCACCGTATTTTTTCCTATTTATTCGGTATACATGTTTTTGATCTCACAGGGTAGATTTGCTCCTTCTGTAATGGGCGCCTATTGTAGACCAATCCCTTTGTACTATAGCCGCTAATGGTTTTCGCAAATGTTATTCGTTCCGTGTCACCGCCCCGGTACATGCATGAAAGCTGACAGAAAACTTTATTTGATATTCCAAAAGTAAACATTTATATAGTTTTATCGTATTCGGCAATCGAAAAGTAAATATATACGCGTAAATTTCTGTCAAATACATCACGCCAGGCCATAGCGCGGGTAAAATTTCATCGAAACCGACTCGAAACCCTCAGTTAACGTATAGCCTTAACCGAACACGTATTTCCCGTGGATAAACCCCCTAGCCGTGAATTCCTTGCCACGCCCCTGTCAGTCGCTAATGATGCACCTTTATTTGCTGTTAAAATTACTTGTGTATATATGTAGGAATACTATCTTGGTACACGATTAATATTTGTTCCCAAAAAGTTGAGAATTTTGTTTACAACTTCTTTAAAAAAAACGTGATTTACCATACCCGAGATGCCACATAACCACATAGGCTGCAAGTTGATTGGAACAATATATTTATGTCCGCAAAGGAAACTGAGATTGGCGAACGAGCAAGCCTATATTAGCGCCTCTCACAGACAAACGAATTGAAAGTACAAACTGTGAGTGGAAAGTTGGATTAATTTTGTCGAACGTTATTTTCATGATAACCAGAAATAAAATAAATATGTAATATTATACGGAAAAAAAACAGAAAGAAAAAATATATTTGTATACGAATAGGCCGCAAGTTACATTATGCTGATCAGTTCGTATTACATGTACAATGTTCTGGCTTCATTCTACGGTGAAATGTATACGGTTAAGCTAAATGATAGGACTGTCCCCTCCTTTTTTACATGGCGTATAAAGTTACAAATGTACCAGTACATATGATATGTTGTGTCGTATGTTTCTAAATGAATCTTTGTACAATGTAAAGGAGAACAAATCTTGTTTCCCATATATCGATAGGTTGCTGTTATGAGTCCTTGTTCATCGACATCAGTTTGTCTGCGTGTGACTGTATATAGTGTCGGGTTTCTATATTGTTTTTTTACTTTAGCATTCATAAAACTTCCTGAATAAACTCGGATTATGTTAAATTTGCAAAACTGGGCCTGTTTCTGTTTCTGTTTCCTATAACACGTACTATGGTTATGCCAATTCGCCCTTTCTTATAGCGGCATA
The DNA here is from genome assembly GCA_036873755.1 of Hanleya hanleyi. Classification (NCBI taxonomy): domain Eukaryota; kingdom Metazoa; phylum Mollusca; class Polyplacophora; order Lepidopleurida; family Hanleyidae; genus Hanleya; species Hanleya hanleyi. Next base: position 152,373 of record JAVTVY010042608.1, read on the forward strand.
TCATTTGACTGTCCATGTAATTTGTGTTATTCTATTTGGTGGGGTAAAATGGTTTGCATCTTGATAATCTGAGGAAAGTTCACATTTCATTGAAGTATGTACATGTGCGTAAGGTATGGTGAATGGATGCAGTTTTTGCGCCATCGGACAACATGAAGCATCATATATCTCCTTCCCCTATTCTTGGATGGCTCGATGTGTGTTTTGCACCGCACTTTATAGTAGATGTTTACGCGTACTGTTAACGTTTTTATTGATGTGACTTCTACTACGATGATACGTTAGTAAGTACGAATTGATCTTAACGAAACTCAGTCTTCAAACTTATAGCACTGACTAATACGAATATATAACACCAATTGCTAATGCGGAGGAATGTGTAACGTGTATACTCATAAAGTGTTCCGTGTCAACCTTGCATCAGACGCCCCTCGAACTAAGTTAGGAACATGCGAGATAATTTTTTTATTTTTATTTTCGCCTCGGAATTTCCGTTCTTATTTCTCAACCGATACCCAGGACAGGGCATCTTAGCATCTGTAGCGAAAACTGCATTACGACTTGAGTATGTCATGTCTAATCTTGAATCAATAACATACTAAACACAAGAGTGGCTCTTACGAGAAAATGGGAATAAACGCATCGCGAAGTGCAATTATCGCAAACTTAAACTTAAATGCGAATTTACTTTTGGATTTGTACTTCTATGATCAATATATGTTCTCCTTTCATGTTTTTGCGTATAGGCGTAGTGTATATATTGCGTATCTATATTATTTAGGGTCAGCTAACCTCATAAATTGTAGGTCTATATGACAGTAAATACAATCCGATCCCACGAGAAATCCAATGTATATACATTTGTTGTATAAGAAACCACCTAAACTTAGAGCTTTAATAACAAACTTTGTACGGTGAACTCTCTTCACGCTAACTTATTATCGTCTAAATAGGAATTGACCGTCTCATGAGCTCAGCATACGTTTACAACATAACTGTAGAAAATTTGTCAGTATATTACCGCGATATGTAGTCAAACTTTTAGCGGCTTTCTTCACGCCTGGAAACAAAGCACTCGCACATGTTACACACTGCGGCATTATTGATGTTACGTTAGTGTATGACCGAGTTCGTTATAATTTTTCAGTTACAATCGCTAGAATGGGTAGTGACTGTGCCTAGGTTTTTTGTGTTACGCTTTTTGTGTTACGCCTGTCATAAGGTCGCTCACAATAGCTATTCCGCGTTGTATAAACATTTTCCCACATTTTCTAGTTTTCTATATACATTTCTATATTTTTATTCCATATAAATGTTGTTTTCCGTATGCAGTACCTGCGTCTATACCTATGCACCAATGTTAATCAAGTGGTAAACTCTTTGCAACGGGTATATATATATATACTGACTATAGTGAAATCGAGCAATACGATGGAATGTAGTTTATTATACTAAATAATATGGTTCCTGTGTGAGTGAATGAGTGCTAACGTATTCACCATCTCGACCGAGAATGCAAAACAAGTGAATTATTGTTCTATGTCTTATACAAAAGCAGGGAATTGGAAATAAAGTTTAGATCAAATTTTATAAAACATGATGAGAATTTACTACACCGTATTCTCATTAGATATAAAAATAAACAGAACACGAAATTATGATTATCGATACGTTGCGCGCGTATTCCATCTTTATATGTATAAGTATTACCCAATTTACCTTTTTTTGTTATTTGTTCGATATTCATACATGTTTTAACGGAGAATATATTGTTTTCTATTAGACATCTACTTTACGTTCATACATGTACTGCTCTAAATCTTGGAAAGTTTATATGATAATATCCATACATGTTTTGGGTATTTTCGTTTCATCAGTACCTCGTCTAGAAAAAGTTTTCCCTCAAAATTCAGTTCAACACCGTTCCGAGACAAAGTTATTGCGTTTACATCAGTACAGTACTATATTTCCATTCTACGTGATATCGTTGTACCATTGTTTTGCATCAAGACTAGCGGTAAACTTTTTGCTTTAAACTAGTTTTACAGGTTTTGCGTGTTCGATATCGCTTCAAGACAATGATAATGTATACCATTTATATAATAATAAACGCATAAAACATTTTCAGTTCAAAACTACATTTACTTTACACGTTAATAAAAAAAAGGGTTTATACTCGGTGTAAGAACGCACAAGACAAAGCCTACAATAGCCTGTCTGAGCTCAACAATGCGTCTAGACGTGACCCTTTTCAGCTGCACAAAAGCCTCAACAATGCGTTCTTATACCTAGTATCGACCAAAAAAAGGATTATAAATGTTCCGCTTTATTACCGGGCTAAATTACGTCTATTTCATTATAACGGGCGACATTCCGTGATTCTGTCCAAATAATAAATGACTTTTTTTAAAAATTAAAATCAGTTTTAACGTACTTGTGTTCTAAGATTCGGTTCCGAGAAAGTTTTTGATATCTTTTCCCTTTTCTAACTTTCGAAAATTCAATCATGTGCTGTATAGTTTTAATGGACTTAGCAATGTTTTGCTCGGATAATCAGTTTTTTTCTTCTCCCGTGTCAGTATCTGGGGACGGACTTATCGTATATATCAGTATACCTCGAAGTCATTTACTGCTTTTGTCCGATTTATTTCCACTATAAAATTTTGCGTTGAATTTTGAAACTAGCTTTATTTTATATATGTTAGTTTTTTTATGGAGACAAGTATATGTTTTGTTCCAAAGTTGTCGGGTGTACGTGTTTATCGGACCTTTTCTCACTTCTCCTCTTTAACTGTTGTAATCCAAACGTATGTCTAATTGAGTGATAAAGTTCTGTGATGTTTTGTTTAATGAATTTCCAACAGTATTCAACCTGGGTTTGCTTCTTCGAGCACAGTTTACGATGTAATTGGTCGGTTTTCTACAGATATTTATTTACGTTGTGTCGCATTTTATATCATTTTATCGAACAAATTATGCATTTTCTGCCCCAAGAGTTCTTCGTTTACCCTAACTTCAAAGTTTTCTGTTGAATATAGTAAAATTCGATTAAACATTTTCTCTTTCACATTCTTCTCCGTTTCAACGGGTGCTCTTTACGCCAGTAGATCAAACTTCTCAATATGGCTGACGGTTTTCTATATGGAGTGTTACCGATTAAAAATTTGATTTCTACGTAATATTATACATCGTATGAAAACTTGAACGATTGCGGTAGTTTTCCATTTATATTCATCGGGATTTTAGTCTATACAAGTGATATTTTCGGTCAAAAGGCTAGTTCTTTCTTTAATTTCTTTTGCTATCAAGGTTTTTAACGTTATCTGAAGTGCGACTAACAATTGAAAAAATGTAAGACAATCTCTCGGAAAGCGTGGGCCGATGGATACGTGATGGACTGATGCAAAGTTCTCGTCAAAGGTGTACTTACTTTGGAACTAGAGTATGAACACTTGAATGTCTCAATTGGCAGCTAGGGATCCGTATATAAGTAAATTTAGCAGAGTAGACATCCTTTTATCAATTGTATTTCGTTATACGATAGTTTTAAGATTTTGATTAACTTGTCTGGGAGTTTGCCCGTGTGCGTGTTCGTGTTGTTAGTAGTATATATGAAAATATACGAAGAGCGAATAAGTGGGTGTGATTACACCGCTACAATATAGTAGAAAGTACAATATAAGATGCATTGGACTGAATGTTCTGAAATACAATAGAGGTATTTAGAAATCGATTGAGTAAACATCAAAGCTCAGAGTACTGCTTACTCACCTGTTTGGTGTAATCGTGTTTTATTTGTTTTGTGAGTCGCTTTATTCTATTTTCAATAAATATTCAATTTGACTTCGCCACATAATTTTCCTTTCAATATAATATCGTACATCCTTGTTCCTACGTGCACTGTTTGAAATACCCTATATAGGCATCTTAACGAAATACCACCAATATTAAATATTATCTTAAACTGTAAAGATAGTTAAAAAAACCCGGTATCATACACTGTCAAAAACGTGTGCATATCCCGAAGACTAATCGGTAACACTCCATATAGAAAACCGTCAGCCATATTGAGAAGTTTGATCTACTGGCGTAAAGAGCACCCGTTGAAACGGAGAAGAATGTGAAAGAGAAAATGTTTAATCAAATTTTACTATATTCAACAGAAAACTTTGAAGTTAGGGTAAACGAAGAACTCTTGGGGCAGAAAATGCATAATTTGTTCGATAAAATGATATAAAATGCGACACAATGTCAATAAATATCTGTAGAAAACCGACCAATTACATCGTAAACTGTGCTCGAAGAAGCAAACCCAGGTTGAATACTGTTGGAAATTCATTAAACAAAACATCACAGAAATTTATCACTCAATTAGACATACGTTTGGATTACAACAGTTAAAGAGGAGAAGTGAGAAAAGATTCGGTAAACGCGTACACCCGACAACTTTGGAACAAAACATATACTTGTCTCCATAAAAAAAACTAACATATATAAAATAAAGCTAGTTTCAAAATTCAACGCAAAATTTTATAGTGGAAATAAATCGGACAAAAGCAGTAAATGACTTCTAGGTATACTGATATATACGATAAGTCCGTCCCCAGATACTGACACGGGAGAAAAAAAACCTGATTATCCGAGCAAAACATTGCTAAGTACATTAGAACTATACAGCACATGATTGAATTTTCGAAAGTTAGAAAAGGGAAAAGATATCAAAAACTTTCTCGGAACCGAATCGTAGAACACAAGCACGTTAAAACTGATTTTAATTTTAAAAAAAAGTCATTTATTATTTGGACAGAATCACGGAATGTCGCCCGTTATAATGAAATAGACGTAATTTAGCCCGGTAATAAAGCGGAACATTTATAATCCTTTTTTTGGTCGATACTAGGTGTAAGAACGCATTGTTGAGGCTTTTGTGCAGCTGAAAAGGGTCACGTCTAGACGCATTGTTGAGCTCAGACAGGCTATTGTAGGCTTTGTCTTGTGCGTTCTTACACCGAGTATAAACCCCTTTTTTTTATTAACGTGTAAAGTAAATGTAGTTTTGAACTGAAAATGTTTTATGCGTTTATTAGTATATAAATGGTATACATTATCATTGTCTTGAAGCGATATCGAAGACGCAAAACCTGTAAAACTAGTTTAAAGCAAAAAGTTTACCGCTAGTCTTGATGCAAAACAATGGTACAACGATATCACGTAGAATGGAAATATAGTACTGTACTGATGTAAACGCAATAATTTTGTCTCGGAACGGTGTTGAACTGAATTTTGAGGGAAAACTTTTTCTAGACGAGGTACTGATGAAACGAAAATACCCAAAACATGTATGGATATTATAATATAAACTTTCCAAGATTTAGAGCAGTACATGCATGAACGTAAAGTAGATGTCTAATAGAAAACAATACAGGGTGTATCAAAAAAACCGGAGTCCTAGTACGATGACATATTTTTCATTGAGCAAAGGAGAAATCTATTTTTTTGTTGATTTGTCATCAAGACCGACCCTTTGGGACTGACCAGCTGAACAATTCAATGATCTGTGATCAAGCATGTTAGAACAATAGCTATTCTTCAATTATGAGTGAAATGTGACTTGCGCCAGATTTGGTTTACATCATTGGTCTGCCCTTGAAAGAAAAGAAATACGGTGTACAAATGAAATGTCTTTTATCCACTCTGAATTCATTGACATTTTGAAAACAAAACGGTGTACAATTAAAATGTCTTTTAACTCTGAATTTAACAAAAAGGTGTACAATTCAAATGTCTTTTTAACAGACAATTGAATCTCAATCTTCAACGTGTCCTCCATTTCTCTGGATGCAGGTATGCGCACGTTCATTCATTGCCGCCACGGCCCATCTCAAGTTGTCAACTTCTGTTATGATGCGCTGTTCCAGGTCATTGAGATCTGCTGGAGGCGTGATGTACATCCTGGACTTTAGGTAACAGTTAAAAGACATTTTAATTGTACACCGTTTTGTTTTCAAAATGTCAATGAATTCAGAGTGGATAAAAGATATTTCATTTGTACACCGTATTTCTTTTCTTTCAAGGGCAGACGAATGATGTAAACCAAATCTGGCGAAAGTCACATTTCACTCATAATGAAGAATAGCTATTGTTCTAACATGCTTGATCACAGATCATTGAATTGTTCAGCTGGTCAGTCCCAAAGGGTCGGTCTTGATGACAAATCAACAAAAAAAATAGATTTCTCCTTTGCTCAATGAAAAATATGTCATCGTACTAGGACTCCGTTTTTTTTGATACACCCTGTATATTCTCCGTTGAAACATGTATGAATATCGAACAAATAACAAAAAAGGTAAATTGGGTAATACTTATACATATAAAGATGGAATACGCGCGCAACGTATCGATAATCATAATTTCGTGTTCTGTTTATTTTTATATCTAATGAGAATACGGTGTAGTAAATTCTCATCATGTTTTATAAAATTTGATCTAAACTTGGTTTCCAATTCCCTGCTTTCGTATAAGACATAGAACAATAATTCACTTGTTTTGCATTCTCGGTCGAGATGGTGAATACGTTAGCACTCATTCACTCACACACGAACCATATTATTTAGTATAATAAACTACATTCCATCGTATTGCTCGATTTCACTATAGTCAGTATATATATATACCCGTTGCAAAGAGTTTACAACTTGATTAACATTGGTGCATAGGTATAGACGCAGGTACTGCATACGGAAAACAACATTTATATGGAATAAAAATATTAAAATGTATATAGAAAACTAGAAAATGTGGGAAAATGTGTATACAACGCGGAATAGATATTGTGAGCGACCTTATGACAGGCGTAACACAAAAAGCGTAACACAAAAAACCTAGGCGCAGTCATTACCCATTCTAGCGATTGTAACTGAAAAATTATAACGAACTCGGTCATACACTAACGTAACATCAATAATGCCGCAGTGTGTAACATGTGCGAGTGCTTTGTTTCCAGGCGTGAAGAAAGCCGCTAAAATTTTGACTACATATCGCGGTAATTCCTATTTAGACGAGAATAAGTTAGCGTGAAGAGAGTTCACCGTACAAAGTTTGTTATTAAAGCTCTAAGTTTAGGTGGTTTCTTATACAACAAATGTATATACATTGGATTTCTCATGGGATCGGATTGTATTTACTGTCATATAGACCTACAATTTATGAGGTTAGCTGACCCTAAATAATATAGATACGCCATATATACACTACGCCTATACGCAAAAACATGAAAGAACATATATTGATCATAGAAGTACAAATCCAAAAGTAAATTCGCATTTAAGTTTAAGTTTGCGATAATTGCACTTCGCGATGCGTTTATTCCCATTTTCTCGTAAGAGCCACTCTTGTGTTTAGTATGTTATTGATTCAAGATTAGACATGACCTACTCAAGTCGTAATGCAGTTTTCGCTACAGATGCTAAGATGCCCTGTCCTGGGTATCGGTTGAGAAATAAGAACGGAAATTCTGAAGCGAAAATAAAAATAAAAAAATTATCTCGCATGTTCCTAACTTAGTTCGAGGGGGGTCTGATGCAAGATTGACACGGAACACTTTATGAGTATACACGTTACACATTCCTCCGCATTAGCAATTGGTGTTATATATTCGTAATAGTCAGTGCTATAAGTTTGAAGACTGAGTTTCGTTAAGATCAATTCGTACTTACTAACGTATCATCGTAGTAGAAGTCACATCAATAAAAACGTTAACAGTACGCGTAAACATCTACTATAAAGTGCGGTGCAAAACACACATCGAGCCATCCAAGAATAGGGGAAGGAGATATATGATGCTTCATGTTGTCCGATGGCGCAAAAACTGCATCCATTCACCATACCTTACGCACATGTACATACTTCAATGAAATGTGAACTTTCCTCAGCTTATCAAGATGCAAACCATTTTACCCCACCAAATAGAATAACACAAATTACATGGACAGTCAAATGATATGCCGCTATAAGAAAGGGCGAATTGGCATAACCATAGTACGTGTTATAGGAAACTGAAACAGAAACAGGCCCAGTTTTGCAAATTTAACATAATCCGAGTTTATTCAGGAAGTTTTATAAATGCTAAAGTCAAAAAACAACATAGAAACCCGACACTATATACAGTCACACGCAGACAAACTGATGTCGATGAACAAGGACTCATAACAGCAACCTATCGATATATGGGAAACAAGATTTGTTCTCCTTTACATTGTACAAAGATTCATTTAGAAAAATACGACACAACATATCATATGTACTGGTACATTTGTAACTTTATACGCCATGTAAAAAAGGAGGGGACAGTCCTATCATTTAGCTTAACCGTATACATTTCACCGTAGAATGAAGCCAGAACATTGTACGTGTAATACGAACTAATCAGCATAATGTAACTTGCGGCCTATTCGTATACAAATATATTTTTTCTTTCTGTTTTTTTCCGTATAATATGACATATTTATTTTATTTCTGGTTATCATGAAACTAACGTTCGACAAAATTAATCCAACTTTCCACTCACAGTTTGTACTTTCAATTCGTTTGTCTGTGAGAGGCGCTAATATAGGCTTGCTCGTTCGCCAATCTCAGTTTCCTTTGCGGACATAAATATATTGTTCCAATCAACTTGCAGCCTATGTGATTATGTGGCATCTCGGGTATGGTAAATCACGATTTTTTTTAAGAAGTTGTAAACAAAATTCTCAACTTTTTGGGAACAAATATTAATCGTGTAACAAGATAGTATTCCTACATATATACACAAGTAATTTTAACAGCAAATAAACGTGCATCATTAGCGACTGACAGGGGCGTGGCAAAGAATTCACGGCTCGGGGGTTTATCCACGGGAAATACGTGTTCGGTTAAGGCTATACGTTAACTGAGGGTTTCGAGTCGGTTTCGATGAAATTTTACCCGCGCTATGGCCTGGCGCGACGTATTTGACAGAAATTCACGCGTATATATTTACTTTTCGATTGCCGAATACGATAAAACTATATAAATGTTTACTTTTGGAATATCAAATACAGTTTTCTGTCAGCTTTCACGCGTGTACCGGGGCGGTGACACGGAACGAATAACATTTGCGAAAACCATTAGCGGCTATAGTACAAAGGGACTGGTCTACAATAGGCGCCCATTACAGAAGGAGCAAATCTACCCTGTGAGATCAAAAACATGTATACCGAATAAATAGGAAAAAATACGGTGAATTCTATCCGTTCAGACCAAAGTTTACTCGCCAGAATAAAAAAACAGGGCGAATTTAGCGAACTTTTACATAAATACACCTCGCGCCACGTTAAATGAGAAAAGCCGGCGAAAGTTGAATTGACCGGTGTATCGGGGAGAATATGATCGGATCACCGGGTATGATAACGTAATCCAGGGCCGTAGGTTTATGTACGGGAATGTACGTTGGAACGGGCGAAATCTCTTAACCCGGTTTCGATGAAATTTTACCCGCGCTATGGCCTGGCGCGATGTATTTGACAGAAATTTACGCGTATATATTTACTTTTCGATTGCCGAATACGATAAAACTATATAAATGTTTACTTTTGGAATATCAAATAAAGTTTTCTGTCAGATTTCACGCGTGTACCGGGGCGGTGACACGGAACGAATAACATTTGCGAAAACCATTAGCGGCTATAGTACAAAGGGACTGGTCTACAATAGGCGCCCCTATACACCGGTCTACCCTCGGAGATCAAAGAATCTCTATAGCGTGAGAAAACTGTTTGTCTTCCTCGAACGCCCTATAAATACACGGAACTTTCCACTGGTTTAGTAACGAGCTGCTTGTACATCAAGAAAGACCACCAGGACACTTGAAGAAAATACCACGGCCAATTTCTACGACGATGAAAAGTGAGTTCTTATTCATAATTTTTTGCGTACTGGATTGTCTCTTTAAGATACGCTTAGCGTTTGACTGCACTGTTATTTTACATCCGTATATACATTGGAGAGTGGTTATTGGAAAAACGTATTAATTATAGGCGTGCTATTTCTATGATATATCTCTTCTAATGTATTGTTTTGCTGTTTTACCAAGTCCGCTTGCCATCAATCGTCTATTTTTTCGACGAACACTCTGTTTCTTTTAAAATTCTTTCTGGCGGGTTTATGTAAAGTGTACGTATCTTGCCGACTCAACCAATCTAGTATACGCGTCATTGGTATCGTATGACCATCCTTTTTTGCCACTCTACGTAATGCATGAGCTCCCGCATACCCCGATTGACTGGACGGTGTGTAATACAATTTACGCAAAATACGATTGACTTTGCATCAATAACTAAGAAACGTATATAAATATGAATTGAAGAACACAACACAATGTATAAGTTATCATACGTATATTGAAACGTTAAGAGAGGAGATGGGGTGTACAGGGGTGACAAATCGCGAATTCAAATATTCGTACCGTAATAGAGTTCATTGTTCAAACAAAGTGTCCTTAGAGGTATTCCATGGGTTTCGTTTTTATACAGTTCAGTAGATCTCGTTTCCACTCATCGGTCTTTAGTTCACTGTCCCTCCAGTCTACGCATTGATACTTCATTAGGTACACAGGGTGTACCTTCACTTCGGTCTGGCCTTCGATGATGGCTTGAAATTTTTTCATAACCTCATCTTCGTTAATACGCCCCATAGCCTCCTCGAAATGCTGGTCCATCATTTCGTCGGGGTCGTTCATCATGCAATCGTGGTGATTCTGGGAAGGGTCGTCTATTTCACATCCGGCACAGTGTTCCCGGGTTAAAACAGCAACCAGGGTTGAGATCTCATCTATGTAAGCCTTCTTTATGGCGTGCTGCAGAAACTCTTTCCTACGGTTGACCTTGCGCGTGGGCGCCGGTTTTGACATGTCGTCATCGTCGAAAGCTCCTGCATCACAGGCTTGAATGGTAGCGGTCATTTCTTTCAGTGCTGAGTCGATCTCTGGGGCTTTAGCTTTCAACGCACACCACAATACAGAGTTCAGGCTGATGCCATGCTGTGTTGGGTAGATTTTCTTTTTGTTATAATCGCATTTCCTCCACCTCCTTAGATGTATATGGGATTTACCTTGATACACGTTGTGACTGAGGTAGACGTCATCATCAAGGTATAATGGTTCAGGCGTCTGCTTATTACGGTTGACGAACACATCTATCGTAGAGGCGTAGAACTTTACATTGTCCCAAGCCTTAGTGGTCATCGTTATACACTTTACGAACTCCGAGTCCATTACATCTCCGTGACTGACAATACGCAGTCGGGCAGCCCCATTCTCACCTAGGATTTCAACAGAAACGTTGTAAGCCAGAGGAATCATGGTTTGCTGCGGGAACGTGTACCCGAGTGAGCTCGTCGAGAAGTGGTTGGTAACCGAGTTCGAAAACGTTCGCCTTTTATCCTATTAGCCGTCAAAGGGTCACGTGATGCCTCTATTCATAGTTAACAAAGGGGGTGCTAAAAATAGACGTCATTTAACCCAGATCATAGCGACCCTGACCTAATTACGTAACATCGTTACGTCATACCCCATCTAGGTCGATTTCTTACGTCATTCGCTCTCCTTACGAGCGACCTCGACCTAATTACGTGACATCGTTACGTCATACCCACCATCTAGGTCGATTTCTTACGTCATTCGCTCTACTTACGAGCGACCTCGACCTAATTACGTAACATCGTTACGTCATACGCACCATCTAGGTCGATTTCTTACGTCATTCATCCTACCTACGAGCGACCTCGACCCGATTACGTAACATCGTTACGTCATACCCACCATCTAGGCGATTTCTTACGTCATTCGCCCTACTTACGAGTGACCTCGACCTACTTTCGAGTGACCTTGACCTACTTTCGAGTGACCTCGACCTGCTTTCGGGTGACCTCGACCTACCTTCGAGTGACCTTGCCCTACTTTCGAGTGACCTCGACCCCATTACGTCACACGATGACGTCAAACGCGTCATACTTGACCTAGATACCGACACCAGGGCTCTCCTACTACTTATTACCTTCCCCGGCGCAGTCGCCGTCATATCCTCGCATGGGCCCGCGGTGGCTGAGTGATCCAAGGCGCTTCGTTGGTGACCGCTAGCCTCTTTCCACTGAACCGGCACGGGTTCGAGCCCAGCTCATGTGTGAAAGTTTGTCAGTTACTTGCCGACGGGCGGTGGTTCCTTCCGCGTATTCCGGCTTCCAACCAAACTGACTGTCACGAAATGAGTGAAACAACCTTGAGTGTGACTACCCCCCCCCCCCTCTATAGCATCGCAGAAGAATGCGTTTCAATTGAACATGCAAGTTTTCACAATCACATCTACATGGTTCCAAAAGTTCTCCATTGTCTTGCCACAAACTCTGGTGTTAAAAAGTTGAAGAAATTTTCAAACTCGTTTTAAGCTGCTTTTCTTTTCTCCGGATTGAAGTCTACCACCCGCTATGCAGGAAGTTACACTTTTGCTAACCAAGGAAAGTGAAAATCATGTCCGGTTACCAGGAATTTTATAATAATTGATGATCTTATGTCGGTAGCCAAGCAGGATACGCGAATTTCAAACTTCATACTAAAGCAACCAACCACGTTACTGCTTCAGTTACCACATTTACAGATAGTCGAATTTATTCGAACAGACCAAGGCCTCCAAAGAAATCGGTTAGAATTGACGACCAGACAATGTCATGAAAACCTATGAGGATTCCACCTCTTTGGTATATGACCATTTATTCATCGATTGTGAACCAAACAATCACGATCATTAGCGGAACGTCGGTGAAACAAAAATGCCCTCGACAGTATTAAAATGTTAACTCTCAAAATAGACGTAGGGGCCTAATCATGACAACGAGGAAAAAACGGGGACTTTTGTCAAAATGGAATGTGTTAAAATAGAAATACGTAGAACGTATAAACATATAGAATTACAAGCGTCTAGTCCGTCATTCATAATCCAGCCGTCGTCCATTAGAGAATATCCGCGTCCATAATCCAAAAACCTATTCCATATTCCATATAACAGTATTAGCACCAAATTCAAAAAGACAATCATAGTATACATAAACATAGGCTTGTTTCCTGCAGAGAGAAGCGGTCAACAGTTTTCAATGATGCCGGCAAGACATCATGATGTTCCAAAAATATCAAATCCGTATCGCTGATCAGTATTCTTAATCCATAATATTCGTTGTAAAGTCGTCATCTAAAGAATGATGTATCTCAGTCACGCTTTGATTGTGTTCATATGAGTACCATGAGGACATGGGTTCATACGGCCCCTAGCCCCGGGTTAGCGGAATTAGACACAAGTTACGAAACGTAGCGCCATAGATCTTGCACGCTACGTTCGTATTTTGCTATCAGCATGCGATATGTATCGCCAAATTTGAGAAACTTTGAGTGGAGGCGCTTGATGGAATAGCCCTGTTTTATAAGTTTCTGCAACAATGTTTTGTGACGTTGATTAAAATCATCACATTTAACACAGGATCTAGCAAATGCTACTAAGCGAGATATGTATACGCCATATGCAGGTCCCACTGGAATATTACTATCCAGAAAGGGATAGTTTACGATGTCGAAATTGTAATCATCTCTTTTGTCATAAAGTCGACGAGAGAGAATGCCCGCTTCATTTTTATAGAGATATAGATCTAAATATGATGTGCCTGTAGGGCTATCTGTAGTTTCCTTCAAATCCAGTGAAGGTGGATATATATCCTTCACTGCGTCATTTATATAGCGATTATCCACAGCGAGAAGATCGTCTATATAGCGTTTGGTGAATGAGAAGGAACGGGCTTTGAATGGATCGGTTTTTGAAAGCGCCTGCATATAGTCATATTCATAAGAGAACAGATACAGGTCAGCCAACAGGGGTGCACAATTAGTACCCATTGGAATACCTATATGCTGCTGATATATTGTGTTGCCAAATTTCACATAGATATTTTTAATGAGAAATTCAAGCAACTCTATAAACAAAGAAACATCCCATGAATGATATCTCTTGTATGTAGTAGAGCTAAAGAATGCTTTATGGCTTCCGACATTAATATATCTACGATCAGTTTTCTTGAACACAGATACTATTAATGAACTTATACGGTCAATAAGGTCCTGATGAGGGATTGTAGTATAGAGAGTCGAGAAATCCCATGTGGATACATGTCTGTACGGTATGTGACCTTTAGCATCAAGTTCTTCCGTAAGACATTTTGAGTTTTTCAATATCCACATACATTCAACGCCAGAGTTCTTAGAAATAGTGGCGCAATACCTTTCCCAAAATGCTTTTACCTCCTGAAGGGCCCTCGTCAATAGGGTTGAAAGAAGCTTGGTGGTGCAGCTTCTAGAACCAGCTATGAATCTAGCTTTGTATGGTGATTTATGCATTTTGGGAGTCCAGTATATTTTTGGTATGTCGTTATGATTGGTTGGAAGACAAATACCTCTTTCCCTGAGAAACTTTTTGTGATTGTTAAATAAATCTTCCAGAGTAAATGCAGTTTGGGAGTAAGTAGACGTATTTGATGAAGATATGTCTACACTCAATTCTTTAACCAGCACCTGGTAATAGTAATATTTACATATGAATATTATATTATTCGGAGCTTTGTCAGCTGGGACTATGACGAATTTACTCTGGAGATTTGCTAGAACTTCTTGCGAATTGAGGTTTCTCAGTACTTGTTTTGCTTGGGGAAGAGTACTTCTGTCAATATGGCGGATTGTTTCAACGACCTTGCTCTTGGTGAGGTCCAGCCAATCAGCGAGTACTGTAGGTTCAACTTTTTCTCGCTTAGACCAATCAATAACGTACTGTTCCAATGCAGACAGGACTATCTTCTGGTCGGCCTTCAGATTTATTCTTCTTGGCTCTCTATATTTAGGTCCTTTCATCAGGAGTAATTTCAGATCCTTATCACTCACCACATCAAGGTCACCAGTCACAATATGTTTGCATGGTGTATAGATAAAGTTCGACGATTCACAATCACAACTATAGCCTCCTGACGTGTATAAGTTCCAGTCAAACTCCTTGACAGCATTGGAGTAATTGAATATTTTGGTGGCTATAGATTTAGTATACTTATATGAAATGCAAGGAGGTTCTGTGAACTTAAAATAGTTTGGTACAGCGTTGCGTACCTCTGGATCATTCAGGATTCGAGGTAAATTAATGATGTCCAGTCCTTTATCTAAGTAGTTGAGTTTCAAGAAAAGCCGATCTTGAGATGTTTCGATTATGTTCACTGGACGATACAACCGAAAATACGCTATATCTTGACATACTTTACTGATTTTTGATGGTATTATATTTCCTGAAGTCGCAGATTGTTGTATATCTCTGGCTATTTGATTTAAAGCTCTCAGAGGTAACGCATACAGAACTGTACGTAAGCTATGTACGTGGAATGTCCGTGAACTGTACGTAAGCTATAATACCTGGAATGTCCGTGAACTTATCAGTAGGCTAATAGCGTATAGCAATCGACGAAGATGAAAGAACAGTATTCAAGTGAAGACAATTTGAAGGCGAATCGGTTTAAGGAGACTCACAATCAGTGGACAATAAGCTTCGTGTCTTCGGCAGTATATTTAAGCTAAGATAGGAAGCATGATTACAATCCACAATGATGGAAACTTACGTATCACGGCCAGATGATGAAATGGTATAGTCTACATAGTGATAACGATTTTTATAAACCAACGAGGCGGCTCCAAGTTCTCAAGCAGACTGTCCAGTCAGAAGCGGGCATGTTTATTCGATAATAACATCAAACTAATAGAAGGGAGATTCGGAAACTGATGAACGAATGGAAATGACTGCGAAAATTAATTTTATATTTCAAATAGAATAAAAATCGTTATATCCCATGTTTTCTTATTCATGTGCTTTATGTTTCTAGGTATATCTGTCTAGTCAATACTCCAATGGGCGGCTTTGGTGCATTTACTTCTAGGTGTGTGTAGTGTTAGTCCACCGCAAAAATATATACGTCTTAAATACACGGGGTATGGTATACATTTGCACTGGTATGACGGTCGCAATGGAATAGGATTTTTATGAGAATATTATGTTCCGTTCCATAGTATAAGGTACCATGTGATCAAGTATATATGGCATATGCTTTGTGAGATGATTCTGGTAAGTCCTGTCTCTCCTGATATCAATATCCCAATGTTTAACATGCTGATGCTGTTGCATGTCGGTAAACTCTGTAAATTATGTATCCATATTGTATGTCTGTACGACTGTGGCGATTGGAATAGTATGAACAATTGTAAAGAGTTGATCGAATAAAGGAAATAATTTGATTCATCGAATTCTATTGCACCGCAAGTAGTATATAAAGCGTATTACAGCGCGCATTGACCTACTTTTTTGTTTCCCCCGGGTAAAATTTGGGGCGGAACTGGGGCGGGGTTTCCCAGGGGGGGATTCCCCAGTGGGGGTTTCCCATGACGATCACGTGATCAAGGCATGTCTAGACTTGTTCTGGGTTGTACAGTTCTGCCATGCGGAGGATGGGTACTAGTATTTCGCTGATGTCCTAGTAATAAACATAATCTATAGGTGTTGTACCATGTTAATAGCATCAGTCTAGCATCCGTGCCACCCTAGGGTCGAGTGTTTATTGTCCCGTGTATCTCCGCAAAAAATCAACAAACAAAATGGCGGCTCCAGGATGGTGTGGGGACGCCCTTTCCACATCACGGCGTCGATCCTAACCATAGCGCCATCTGCACACACTGACGCAAGGGAGACAACTCGTGTGGACCAAGGGTATGGCATCTAGGGGAGCCACTATTGGTCCAGTGGGGTCATATGAGGTATCAATGTGAAGCATTCTTGAAGGGGCATCTGATGGGCTGGGTGTGGGGTTGAAATATCGGCATTCTGCGCATGCGCGGTGGCCCAAGGGTATGAAAATAGACGTTTTGGAGCTAGGGAAGCCCCTAATGGTCCGATGGGGTCGAGTGAGGTATCAAAGTGAAGCATTCGTGAAGGGGCACCTGACTGGACTAGGGGCTCGTGCGTTGTCACCATTCTGCGCATGAGCGGTGGCCCAAGGGTATGAAAATAGACGTTTTGGAGCTAGGGAAGCCAATAATGGTCCGATGGGGTCGAGTGAGATATCAAAGTGAAGCATTCGTGAAGGGGCATATCACTGGACTAGTGGGTTGAAATAGCGTCATTCTGCGCATGCGCGGTGGCCAAAGGGTATGGAAATAGACGTTTTGGACAAAGGGGAGCCCCTAGTGGACCAATAGGGTCGAGTGAGGTATCAAAGTGAAGCATTCGTGAAGGGGCATCTGAAGGACTGGGTGTGGGGTTGAAATATCGGCATTCTGCGCATGCGCGGTGGCCAAAGGGTATGAAAATAGACGTTTTGGAGCTAGGGGAGCCACTAATGATCCAATGAGGTCATATGAGGTATCAATGTGAAGCATTCGTAAAGGGGCATCTGATGGGCTGGGTGTGGGTTGAAATATCGGCATTCTGCGCATGCGCGGTGGCCAAAGGGTATGAAAATAGCGTTTTGGAGTTAGGGGAGCCACCTAATGGGGTCGAGTGAGGTATCAAAGTGAAGCATTCGTGAAGGGCAGGCATCTGGATGGACTGGGTGTGGGGTTGAAATATCGGCATTCTGCGCATGCGCGGTGGCCAAAGGGTATGAAAATAGACGTTTTGGAGCTAGGGGAGCCCCTAATGGTACAATGGGGTCATATGAGGTATCAATGTGAAGCATTCGTGAAGGGGCATCTGATGGGCTGGGTGTGGGGTTGAAATATCGGCATTCTGCGCATGCGCGGTGGCCAAAGGGTATGAAAATAGACGTTTTGGAGCTAGGGGAGCCACTAATGGTTCAGTGGGGTCGAGTGAGGCATCAAAGTGAAGCATTCGTGAAGGGGCATCTGATGGGCTGGGTGTGGGGTTGAAATATCGGCATTCTGCGCATGCGCGGTGGCCAAAGGGTATGAAAATAGACGTTTTGGAGCTAGGGGAGCCACTAATGGTCCAATGGGGTCGAGTGAGGTATCAAAGTGAAGCATTCGTCAAGGAGCATCTGATGGGCTGGGTGCGGGGTTGACATAGGGTCATTCTGCGCATGCGCGGTGACCAAAGGGTATGGAAATAGACGTTTTGGAGCTAGGGGAGCCCCTAGTGGACCAATGGGGTCGAGTGAGGTATCAAAGTGAAGCATTCGTGAAGGGGCATCTGATGGGTTGGGGTGCGGTAGGAATATCATTCTGCGCATGCGCAGACGCAATGCGGAGCTCTCGTCCAATCAGAAGCGAGTATTTCAAATCCGTCACAGATCTCTCAGCCAATCAGCAGCGAGTATTTTGACCCGGTGCATTATGAGACATATCCAAGATGGCGGCACGTATGTTCAAGATGGCGGCACATCCGGTGTCGAAAACTGGCCATTTCGTCGGGATGTGGTCACCTAGTGTCGAAAACTGGACCTTGTATGGGTCCTGCTAGACGTTTTGGAGCTAGGGGAGCCCCTAATGGGCCGATGGAGTTGTATGAGGTATCAAAGTGAAGTATATTTCAAGCATGGGTGGGTGCATGTAAAATTTTTCCTGAAAAAATACAGAACACGGACTTTATCCTAAATTACGTGAAAATGCCTATATGGGGTATGGGGGGTATAGGACCATCCTGGGAAACCTACTTCTCGACATTTGCGGTATAGGTTGTGGGGTCTCGTTTTCTTAGTCTCGTCAAGACAAACATGATAGGAAGTGTCCCGGAGCGAATCGGTGAAATTTTTGAAAAAGTACGATATAGCCCCATATAGTCCCATACTGGGGGTATAGGACCAATGTTTGTCCCCCTGGGAAACCTACTTCTAGACATTTGCGGTAGGGTTGTTTGGATTTGTTTTTCACGTCTCGTCATTTAGAACATGATAGGAAGTGTCCCGGAGCGAATCGGTGAAATTTTTGAAAAAGTTCGAGGAGCCCCATATAGACCCGTATAGTCCCATACTGGGGTATAGGATCAATGTTTGTCCCCCTGGGAAACGTACATCTATACATTTGCGGTAGGGTTGTTTGGATTTGTTTTTCACGTCTCGTCATTTAGAACATGATAGGAAGTGTCGCGGAGCGAATCGGTGAAATTTTTGGAAAAAGTCACCGAGGCCTGGGTAGGCTCATATAGACCCATATACTGGGATATAAGCCCAATGTATGTATAAATCCATACGGGGTGGACATTGTGAGGTCTAGGTGGGCCACTAATGGGCCAATGGTGTCGTATGAGATCTTATTTTGAAGCTCTCATGCAGGAGCACTTGACTACACTAATGGTTCGTCCGTGTTCAATAGTCTGCGCATGCGCAGCCTGGCCGTAGTAGAGAAAGCAGGCGTTTTTTGAGGTATGTGGGTGTGTGTTTGGGGTAGAGATGGGTTATTCACGGTTCGAATGGGTCGTGTGAGGTATCAATGTGAAGCTTGTGTGGGGTAGAGTCAGAATGGCGTGTTTTTAAATGCAAGTCGCGTCAATCTGCGCATGCGCAGCCTGGCCGTAGTAGAGAAAACAGGCATTTTTGGGGTATGTGGGTGTGTGTTTGGGGTAGAGATGGCCCGCTATGGGTCCGAATGGGTCGTGGAAGGTGTCAAAGTGAAGCTTGTGTGGGTGAGAGTCAGAATGATGTGCTTTTAAGTGCAAGTCGCGTTAATCTGCGCATGCGCAGTTGGTTGTAGTAAGTAAAGTGGCCATTTTGGGGCAGTACATGAAGGTATTTGGGGTCGAGATGGACCATCCTTGGTCCGAATGCGTCCTGCGAGGTGTCATTTTGTAGTTCTCGGGGTGTACATTCCGATTTGAGGGATGTTCCCGTCATCTGTGACGTCATCGATGACGTCATCAGTACGAGTAGTAGCGAAAGTGAGCCTTTTGGGGTAGTGAAGGATGTTATTTGGTGTAGAGATGGACCATCCTTGGTCCGAATGCGTCGTGGGAGGTGTCATCTTGTAGCTCTCGGGGTGTAGACCCCGATTGGAGGGCTGTCCACAGCATCTGTGACGTCATCGGTGACGTCATCAGTACGAGTAGTAGCGAAAGTGAACATTTTAGGGCAGTGCAGGAAGGTATTTGGGGTAGAGAGGGGCCATCCTTGGTCCGAATGCGTCCTGGGAGGTGTCCTTTTGTAGCTCTCGGGATGTAGACCCCGATTTGGGGGCTGTTCATAGTATCTGTGACGTCATGGGTGACGTCATCAGTACGAGTAGTAGCGAAAGTGGGCATTTTAGGGCACTGAAGGAAGGTATTTGGGGTAGAGAGGGACCATCCTTGGTCCGAATGCGTCGTGTGGGGTGTCATCTTGTAGTTTTCGGGGTGCAGACCCCGATTTGAGGGCTGTCCACACCATCTGTGACGTCATTGGTGACGTCATCAGTAGGAGTAGTAGCAAAAGTGAGCATTTTGGGGCAGTGAAGGAAGGTATTTTGGGTAGAGATGCGCCATTCTCAGTCCGAATGCGTCGTGTGGGGTGTCATCTTGTAGTTCTCGGGGTGCAGACCCCGATTTAAGGGCTGTCCACAGCATCTGTGACGTTATTGGTGACGTCATCCGTAGGAGTAGTAGCGAAAGTGAGCCTTTTGGGGTAGTGAAGGATGTTATTTGGTGTAGAGATGGACCATCCGCGGTGCGAATGCGTCATGGGAGGTGTCATGTTGTAGCTCTCGGGGTGTACATTCCGATTTGAGGGCTGTTCACAGCATCTGTGACGTCATGGGTGACGTCATCAGTACGAGTAGTAGCGAAAGTGGGCATTTTTTAGCGGTGAAGGATGTTATTTGGGGTAGAGAGGGACAATCCTTGGTGCGAATGCGTCGTGTGAGGTGTCATGTTGTAGCTCTCGGGATGTACATTCCGATTTGAGGCATGTCCGCAGCATCTGTGACGTCACTGGTGACGTCATCAGTACGAGTAGTAGCCAAAGCGGGTATTTTGGGGCAGTGAAGGAAGGTATTTGGTGTAGAGATGGACGATCCTTGATCCGAATGTACCGTGTGGGATGTCATCTTGTTGTTCTCTGCGTGTAGACACATCTACACACTTGTTGGTCGCATTGTGCATAAATACTACATATGACTTGATACTGTGAACTATAACTGTAAAACTTCAATATGGTCGAGTGGTCTAAGACGCCAGTCTCAAGTGCTGGTCTGCACATGCAGGGCTTGGGTTCGAATCCTACTCCTGACACATGAGTTGTTTTCTTGATACTTCTGATACAATAGTTAAAACTATAAACCTATAACTGTAAAGTCAGGATGGTCGAGTGGTCTAAGGCGCCAGTCCTAAGTGCTGGTCTGCCCAATGCAGGGCGTGGGTTCGAATCCTGCTCCTGTCACATGAGTTTTATTGTATATACATCTTTTGTATTATACCATATCTATCCTGTATTACACAATAGATGTCCTACATTATACCATATCTGCGCTGTATTATACCATATCTGTCATGTATTATACAATACCTGTCCTGTGCTATATCATATCTGGCCTGCATTGTACCATATATGTCCTGTATTTTACAATATATGTTCTGTATTATACCAAATCTGTGCTGTGTTATACAATATCTGTGCTATAGTATACAGTATCTGTCCTATAGTATACCAAATCCGCGCTGTATTATACTGTATCTATCCTGTATTGTACCATATATGTCCTGAATTATAAAATATATGTTCTGTATTAGACAATATTTGCCCTCTATTATATCATATCTGCTCTGTATTATACCATATCTGTGATGTATTATACAATATCTGTCCTATGTCATACCATATCTGTGATGTATTATACAATATCTGCAGTGTATTTTACAATATCTGTCCAGTATTATACAATATATGTTCTGTATTATTCCAAATCCGTGCTGTATTATACAGTACCAGTCTTGTATTGCACCATATATGTCCTGTACTATACCATATCTGTCACGCATTATACCATACCTTTGCTGTATTATACCATATCGGTCCTGAATTATACCATATCTGTGCTGTGTTATGCCATATCTGTCCTGTGTTATACAATATCTGTTCTGTATTATACAATATCTGTCCTATGTCATACCATATCTGTGATGTATTATACAATATCTGCAGTGTATTTTACAATATCTGTCCAGTATTATACAATATATGTTCTGTATTATTCCAAATCCGTGCTGTATTATACAGTACCAGTCCTGTATTGTACCATATATGTCCTGTACTATACCATATCTGTCACGCATTATACCATACCTTTGCTGTATTATACCATATCGGTCCTGAATTATACCATATCTGTGCTGTGTTATACCATATCTGCCCCGTGTTATACAATATCTGTTCTGTATCATACCAAATCTGTCCTGTATTGTTCTATATTAGTCCTCTATTATACCATATATGTTCTGTACTATACCAAATCTGTGTTGTATTATACAGTATCTGGCCTGTATTGTACCAAAGTTGTGCTGTATTATACCATATCTGTCCTGAATTGTACCATATATGTCCTGTATCGTACAATATATGTTCTGTATTATGCAATATTTGCCCTCTATTATACCATATCTGTGCTGTATTATACCATATCTGCAGTGTATTTTACAATATCTGTCCAGTATTATACAATATATGTTCTGTATTATACCAAATCCGTGCTGTACTATACAGTACCAGTCCTGTATTGTACCATATATGTCCTGTACTATACCATATCTGTCACGCATTATACCATACCTTTGCTGTATTATACCATATCTGTCCTGAATTATACCATATCTGTGCTGTGTTATACCATATCTGTCCTGTGTTATACAATATCTGTTCTGTATCATACCAAATCTGTCCTGTATTTTTTCTATATTAGTCCTCTATTATACCATATATGTTCTGTACTATATCAAATCTGTGTTGTATTATACAGTATCTGGCCTGTATTGTACCAAAGTTGTGCTGTATTATACCATATCTGTCCTGAATTGTACCATATATGTCCTGTATCGTACAATATATGTTCTGTATTATGCAATGTTTGCCCTCTATTATACCATATCTGTGCTGTATTATACCATATCTGTCCTGAATTATACCATATCTGTCCAGTATTATACAATACATGTTCTGTATTATACAATATATGTTCTGTATTATACCAAATCTGTGCTGTATTATAGAGTATCTGTTCTGTATTATACCAAATCTGTGCTGTATTATACCATATCGGTTCTGTATTATACAATCGGATAGCGGTGGTCGTGAATAACAACAAGTTCAGCAATGTTCAAACAGTTTATTATCTCCAATGTTACATCATACCCAGGCTGGGGGAGCCGCCCTGGGTATGTTCACAGCAAACAAATTGAAATATTAAACCACGGTTGCGAGAGTGTGTATGTGTGTGTGTATGTGTGCGTGTGTATGTGTATGCTTGTGCATGCGTCTGTGTGTGTGTGTATGTGTGTGCTTGCGAGTGTGTTTCCTGGTTCGGAGCTCTTGGAGCTCAAAGCCTGTGGAGCTCAGAGCTCGGAAGTGACATTTGCATATGACCTCTATGAGGTCACTTCCGCTTCCTTTCACGTGACCGGAACTGACCTTTGACCCCGGCGCGCGCGGTTTAAAGGTTTCCACCGCGGTGGAAACCTTTGCGCGCCTAGGTCAAAGGTCAGTTCCGGTCACGTGAACATGGCTGAACTTGTTGTTATTCACGACCACCGCTATCCGATTGTATAATACAGAACCGATATGGTATAATACAGCACAGATTTGGTATAATACAGAACATATATTGTATAATACAGAACATGTATTGTATAATACAGGACAGATATGGTATAATTCAGGACAGATATGGTATAATACAGCACAGATATGGTATAATAGAGGGCAAATATTGCATAATACAGAACATATATTGTACGATACAGGACATATATGGTACAATTCAGGACAGATATGGTATAATACAGCACAACTTTGGTACAATACAGGCCAGATACTGTATAATACAACACAGATTTGGTATAGTACAGAACATATATGGTATAATAGAGGACTAATATAGAAAAAATACAGGACAGATTTGGCATGATACAGAACAGATATTGTATAACACAGGACAGATATGGTATAACACAGCACAGATATGGTATAATGCAGGACATCTATTGTGTAATACAGGATAGATATGGTATAATACAAAAGATGTATATACAATAAAACTCATGTGACAGGAGTAGGATTCGAACCCACGCCCTGCATTGCGCAGACCAGCACTTAGGACTGGCGCCTTAGACCACTCGACCATCCTGACTTTACAGTTATAGGTTTATAGTTTTAACTATTGTATCAGAAGTATCAAGAAAACAACTCATGTGTCAGGAGTAGGATTCGAACCCAAGCCCTGCATGTGCAGACCAGTACTTGAGACTGGCGTCTTAGACCACTCGACCATATTGAAGTTTTACAGTTATAGTTCACAGTATCAAGTTATATGTAGTATTTATGCACAATGCGACCAACAAGTGTGTAGATGTGTCTACACGCAGAGAACAACAAGATGACATCCCACACGGTACATTCGGATCAAGGATCGTCCATCTCTACACCAAATACCTTCCTTCACTGCCCCAAAATACCCGCTTTGGCTACTACTCGTACTGATGACGTCACCAGTGACGTCACAGATGCTGCGGACATGCCGCAAATCGGAATGTACATCCCGAGAGCTACAACATGACACCTCACACGACGCATTCGCACCAAGGATTGTCCCTCTCTACCCCAAATAACATCCTTCACCGCTAAAAAATGCCCACTTTCGCTACTACTCGTACTGATGACGTCACCCATGACGTCACAGATGCTGCGAACAGCCCTCAAATCGGAATGTACACCCCGAGAGCTATAACATGACACCTCCCATGACGCATTCGCACCGCGGATGGTCCATCTCTACACCAAATAACATCCTTCACTACCCCAAAAGGCTCACTTTCGCTACTACTCCTACTGGTGACGTCACCAATGACGTCACAGATGCTGTGGACAGCCCTTAAATCGGGGTCTGCACCCCGAGAACTACAAGATGACACCCCACACGACGCATTCGGACTGAGAATGGCGCATCTCTACCCAAAATACCTTCCTTCACTGCCCCAAAATGCTCACTTTTGCTACTACTCCTACTGATGACGTCACCAATGACGTCACAGATGGTGTGGCCAGCCCTCAAATCGGGGTCTGCACCCCGAAAACTACAAGATGACACCCCACACGACGCATTCGGACCAAGGATGGTCCCTCTCTACCCCAAATACCTTCCTTCCGTGCCCTAAAATGCCCACTTTCGCTACTATTCGTACTGATGACGTCACCCATGACGTCACAGATACTATGAACAGCCCCCAAATCGGGGTCTACATCCCGAGAGCTACAAAAGGACACCTCCCAGGACGCATTCGGACCAAGGATGGCCCCTCTCTACCCCAAATACCTTCCTGCACTGCCCTAAAATGTTCACTTTCGCTACTACTCGTACTGATGACGTCACCGATGACGTCACAGATGCTGTGGACAGCCCTCCAATCGGGGTCTACACCCCGAGAGCTACAAGATGACACCTCCCACGACGCATCCGGACCAAGGATGGTCCATCTCTACACCAAATAACATCCTTCACTACCCCAAAAGGCTCACTTTCGCTACTACTCGTACTGATGACGTCATCGATGACGTCACAGATGACGGGAACATCCCTCAAATCGGAATGTACACCCCGAGAACTACAAAATGACACCTCCCAGGACATCGACCCCAAATACCTTCATGTACTGCCCCAAAATGGCCACTTTACTTACTACAACCAACTGCGCATGCGCAGATTAACGCGACTTGCACTTAAAAGCACATCATTCTGACTCTCACCCACACAAGCTTCACGTTGACACCTTCCACGACCCATTCGGATCCATAGCGGGCCATCTGTACCCCAAACACACACCCACATACCCCAAAAATGCCTGTTTTCTCTACTACGGCCAGGCTGCGCATGCGCAGATTGACGCGACTTGCATTTAAAAACATGCCATTCTGACTCTACCCCACACAAGCTTCACATTGATACCTCACACGTCCCATTCGAACCGTGAATAACCCATCTCTACCCCAAACACACACCCACATACCTCAAAAAACGCCTGCTTTCTCTACTACGGCCAGGCTGCGCATGCGTAGACTATTGAACACGGACGAACCATTAGTGTAGTCAAGTGCTCCTGCATGAGAGCTTCAAAATAAGACCTCATACGACACCATTGGCCCATTAGTGGCCCACCTAGACCTCACAAAGTCCACCCCGTATGGATTTATACATACATTGGGCTTATATCCCAGTATATGGGTCTATAGGAGCCTACCCAGGCCTCGGTGACTTTTTCCAAAAACTTCACCGATTCGCTCCGCGACACTTCCTATCATGTTCTAAATGACGAGACGTGAAAAACAAATCCAAACAACCCTACCGCAAATGTATAGATGGACGTTTCCCAGGGGGACAAACATTGATCCTATACCCCAGTATGGGACTATACGGGTCTATATGGGGCTCCTCGAACTTTTTCAAAAATTTGACCGATTCGCTCCGGAACACTTCCTATCATGTTCTAAATGACGAGACGTGAAAAACAAATCCAAACAACCCTACCGCAAATGTCTAGAAGTAGGTTTCCCAGGGGGGCAAACATTGGTCCTATACTCCCAGTATGGAACTATATGGGTCTATATGGGTCTCGGTGACTTTTTTCAAAAATTTCACCGTTTCGCTCCGGGACACTTCCTATCATGTTCTAAATGACGAGACTAAGAAAACGAGACCCCACAACCTATACCGCAAATGTCGAGAAGTAGGTTTCCCAGGATGGTCCTATACCCCCCATACCCCATATAGGCATTTTCACGTAATTTAGGATAAAGTCCGTGTTCCGTATTTTTTTCAGGAAAAATTTTACATGCACCCACCATGCTTGAAATATACTTCACTTTGATACCTCATACAACTCCATCGGCCCATTAGGGGCTCCCCTAGCTCCAAAACGTCTAGCAGGACCCATACAAGGTCCAGTTTTCGACACTAGGTGACCACATCCCGACGAAATGGCCAGTTTTGGACACCGGATGTGCCGCCATCTTGAACATACGTGCCGCCATCTTGGATATGTCTCATAATGCACCGGGTCAAAATACTCGCTGCTGATTGGCTGAGAGATCTGTGACGGATTTGAAATACTCGCTTCTGATTGGACGAGAGCTCCGCATTGCGTCTGCGCATGCGCAGAATGATATCCCTACCGCACACCCAACCCATCAGATGCCCCTTCGCGAATGCTTCACTTTGATACCTCACTCGACCCCATTGGTCCACTAGGGGCTCCCCTAGCTCCAACACGTCTATTTCCATACCCTTTGGCCACCGCGCATGCGCAGAATGCCGATATTTCAACCCCGCACCCAGCCCATCAGATGTTCCTTCACGAATGCTTCACTTTGATACCTAACTCGACCCCATTGGTCCATTAGGGGCTCCCCTAGCCCCAAAACGTCTATTTTCATACCCTTGGGCCACCGCGCATGCGCAGAATGCCGATATTTCAACCCCACACCCAGCCCATCAGATGCCCCTTCACGAATGCTTCACATTGATACCTCATATGACCCCATTGGACCATTAGGGGCTCCCCTAGCTCCAAAACGTCTATTTTCAAACCCTTTGGCCACCGCGCATGCGCAGAATGCCGATATTTCAACCCCACACCCAGTCCATCAGATGCTCCTTCACGAATGCTTCACTTTGATACCTCACTCGACCCCATTCGACCATTAGTGGCTCCCCTAACTCCAAAACGGCTATTTCCATACCCTTTGGCCACCGCGCATGCGCAGAATGCCGATATTTCAACCGCACACCCAGCCCATTAGATGCCCCTTCACGAATGCTTCACTTTGATACCTCACTCGACCCCATTGGTCCACTAGGGGCTCCCCTTTCTCCAAAACGTCTATTTCCATACCCTTTGGCCACCGCGCATGCGCAGAATGACGCTATTTCAACCCACTAGTCCAGTGATACGCCCCTTCACGAATGCTTCACTTTGATACCTCACTCGACCCCATCAGACCATTATTGGCTTCCCTAGCTCCAAAACGTCTATTTTCATACCCTTGGGCCACCGCGCATGCGCAGAATGGTGACAACGCACGAGCCCCTAGTTCAGTCAGGTGCCCCTTCACGAATGCTTCACTTTGATACCTCACTCGACCCCATCGGACCATTAGGGGCTTCCCTAGCTCCAAAACGTCTATTTTCATACCCTTGGGCCACCGCGCATGCGCAGAATGCCGATATTTCAACCCCACAGCCAGCCCATCAGATGCCCCTTCGCGAATGCTTCACATTGATACCTCATATGACCCCACTGGACCAATAGTGGCTCCCCTAGATGCCAAAACGTCTATTTCCATACCCTTGGTCCACACGAGTTGTCTCCCTTGCGTCAGTGTGTGCAGATGGCGCTATGGTTGGGATCGACGCCGTGATGTGGAAAGGGCGTCCCCACACCATCCTGGAGCCGCCATTTTGTTTGTTGATTTTTTGCGGAGATACACGGGACAATAAACACTCGAACCTAGGGTGGTACAGATGCTAGACTGATCCTATTAACATGGTACAACACCTATAGATTATGTTTATTACTAGGACGTCAGCGAAATACTAGTACCCATCCTCCGCATGGCAGAACTGTACAACCCAGAACAAGTCTAGACATGCCTTGATCACGTGATCGTCATGGGAAACCCCCACTGGGGAATCCCCCCGGGAAACTCCGCCCCAGTTCCGCCCCAAATTTTACCCGGGGGGAACAAAAAAGTAGGTCAATGCGCGCTGTAAGACGCTTTCTATACTACTATCGACGTATTGTCCATCGCAAACACGAAAGACAGTTGCCATAAGAGTTGGCGGATTCAAAGTGCCAATCGCAATACAGTTCTTCTGATAATCTAATCTCACCTCTCCCGAAAATGCCGCTAGGGTGCGTTTCAGGAATGCACACAAGAGGAACACAATTTTTTTTGCGTTAGGGCAGAGTTTGAGGACTAGTATGCAAGATAGAAAAATAATGTACCTGTACGTCAGAGTCGCAAGTTGGGGGATTTTCCTTTAATCCATTATGTGAAAACCATAGCCCATCGTCCAAGTTCATATAACACTTTTTGAGGGCGATGGATCGTGAAAGCTGAGTTTCTGATAAAAATGACAAAAGCCCGATGGTAGTGGATAAAACACCGATTCCTTATTATTTATGCAAATCAGATGACATCATCGCGGAGCATGCGAAGCTCTCGTCCAATCAGAAGCCGTCAAAGGTCAACTCCGAGTCAAAGGTTACATCCGGTTCAAAGGTCACATCCGGTCACATGACATCCGGGTCAAAAGGTCAAAGGTCACTTCCGGTCACGTGACGGTCCAGCAATGAGACTCAGACTCCAGTGACTCCCAATGTCAATCTCCCGAAACATGGTCCTGGACAATATCGCCATCTATTTGCCCATGTTAAATGGCAAGTGGGGAACCCTCTGTTTCTCCATACAATGGAAGAGTCCTACTGGGAATTGAACCCGTGTCGCTTTATCTAGAGGCAGACACGTTATCCACTAGGCCACGAGTTACAGGTTACAAACCAAGGTTGAAAGTACATGTAGCATATATATGTCTACTATAAGGCCCATACTGGCCCACTGACCAATGTTGAACCTGATGGGAAATTTACTCCTGGTCATTGTAGTATGGGTTGTTTGGTTTTGTTTTTCACATCTCAACACCTAGAACACGATGGGCAGGGTCGCGAAGCGATTGGTTGAATATTTTTGAAAAAGTCACTGTGCGCATGCGTAGTGGGTAAATAGCGCTGGGAGGCCGTTTTGGGGCCTAGAGGGGTCCTTAGTGGTCCGATTGAGTCGAGTGAGGTATCAATGTGAAGCATACGTGAGGCAGCATCCGACGGGCTGGGTGTGACGTAAAACTGACGTCATTCTGCGCATGCGCAGTAGACAAAGGGTATGGGAATAGACGTTTTGAGCTCTAGGTGGGCCACTGTTGGTCGGATTTGGTCGAGTGAGGTATCAATGTAATGCATACGTGAGGCAGCATCCGAAGTAAGGGGTGTGACGTGCAACTGACGTCATTCTGCGCATGCGCAGTGGAAAAAGAATATGGAAATATACGTGTTGGGGTCTAGGTGGACCACCTGTGGTCCGATGGAGTCGAGTGAGGTATCAATGTAATGCATACATGGAGGAGCATGCGCCTGGACTAGTGTGTTGTTTGTTTTCAACATTCCGCGCATGCGCAGACAGGGAATTGTGGGTAAATGATATGGAAATAGACGTCTTGGGGTCGAGGCGGACCACTGGTGGTCCGATGGTGTCGTATGATGGATCATTGTAAAGCATACGCGAGGGAGCATCCAGCGGGATGATGAAACGTGAAACTGACGTGATTCTGCATGCGCAGTAGAGAAAGGGTATGGAAATAGACGTTTTGGGGCCGAGAGGGGCCACTTTTGGGTCGATTGGGTCGAGTGAGGTGTCAATGTGAAGCACTCGTGAGAGAGAATCCGACGGTATGGATGAATCGTGGAACTGACGTCATTCTGCACATGCGCAGTAGATAAAGTGTATGGACATAGACGTTTTGG